>JACTOM010000891.1:5538872-5665632 GCA_015832385.1 Elymnias hypermnestra
AACGAGTGGCTTCGACGTGGAGAACTATTCCCCGAAACTGAGGCTTTTATGACTGCTATACAAGACCAAGTAATAGCTACCAGAAACTATCTCAAACACATCATCCACACATCTAATCTGCCTACTGATCTCTGTAGACGCTGTCTCAGTAGTTCAGAAACGATACAGCACATCACCGGTGCATGTAAATCGATTGCCCAAACTGACTATAAGCATAGACACGACCAAGTAGCAGCAATAATTCATCAAAATCTGTCCCACCGTTATAAATTCGTTTCAAGTAAAATTGCCTACTATAAATACAAACCAAACACCGTTTTAGAAAATAGTGACTACAAAATTTATTACGACAGAACTATTATAACAGACAAAACCATACATTTCAATAGACCAGATATTACAGTTTTAGATAAGATTAACAAAACCGTTTATATTATAGATATAGCGGTATGTAACACCCACAATCTTCTTAGTACCCATGCTGAAAAAACAACAAAATACATAGACTTAGCTGCAGAAATAAAAAGACAGTGGGCAGTAGAAACCGTTACAATACTACCAATAGTTATTTCTACCACAGGTGTCATTCCCAAAACGTTGCAGACTACAATTACAAATTAATTCAGAAAGCAGTTATTCTTAATACTTGCCGCATAACCCGCAAATTTCTAACAATAACTCCGTAGATCACCTTCTTCTTCGTTTTTTTTTTTTAAAAACCTAATAGATATTGTCACGCTTGGCTAACGCCCGCGTATCAATTATACTTACCCCTCTAAAAAGGGAGTATAGAATTAAAATAATAATAATAATAAGTTTTTATTTAAGGCAACATTTGGCCCAAATTGTTAAAATACAAATAACTTATAACTATGTTAGTGACAAATAGAATATAATAATACAGAAAATAAATGAAATTAAATACAATTAAATTAAATCAAATCAAATCAAATTAAAATCAAAATCACGACTATCAATTAAACAAATGTGAAAATACTGTAAATATAAAGACGTCTTATATACTAGCTGAGGGTGGTCCCTAGGCATCATTTTCTGTTGCTCGTCAGATGAACAGACAGCCAATATGTGAATATAGGGCTAGGCATTCCCACACAAATCGTTTTAAGAATGCTGTTACGCGATGCCCTCATTCTCTCCTAAAAAGAGGCAATTTCAAGCTTTTAAAAATTAGTAAAAGCTTGAAATCTAATGCCGAGGGTACGGACGAAATAACTTTAGATATGATAATATTAACACTTCCCCAAATCCTTAATCTTATTACTGCGATCGTAAATATATCGATTACTACTTCTACATTTCCTGACAATTGGAAAACGGCAGTCATTCGCCCGATCCCTAAAATATCGAATCCACAATTAATTAAAGACCTGCGCCCGATTAGCATTCTGCCTTGTACATCAAAAATTGTAGAAAAAGTTGTTCATTCTCAGTTGATTACATTTTTAGAAAAGGAACATTTACTACCAGATACTCAATCAGGCTTTAGATCTGGTCGGAGTACTGTAACTGCTCTAATAGATGCCACCGACAATATTTTAGCAGCACAAGCCTAAACTGTTGGCCTCTTCATCATAGTGTAAGTTAGAATGTGTATATTCGCAATGTATGTTATAATTTTAAATAACCATAGTTCATACTTACATTACGATGAATAAACGATTTTCTTTCTTTCTTCTTCTTTCATATACATATCTTTCAATGAATATTAATAAGTAAAGGAATATTTTTGCTTCATAATTAATTCTATGTATCTTATTATATTTGCTATTTATCAAATTAAAAGCAAATTATTTGTGGTCTAGTTGCCTTTATCCATAAATCTGAGGATTTTAGTTTTTTTAGTTTGCAACACGTTTGTTGGTGAACTCAACAAAAATAAAAAGTATAAAAAGTATCGGTGTACTTTTTATTTTTGTTGAGTATTACTATTTATTTAAAAAAAAACTATCGACAGTATGAAATACAAGTCATTAATTTAATGAACTTTATAGTTACTAAACCTAAATAACATTATATTATGTCAAAATAAACAATTTTCTCCTATGAATGAAGTATTTCTCGCAGTAGATTTGTGGTATTCCCATATTATAATAATTTTACTCCTACAAAGAAGTAATAAAATCACTTATTGATAGCGTGAAATAGTACTTAATCGATAGAAAGTATGTGATTGTCGATTGAGAGTTCATAACTACCGATGATATCGATTGTGAATCGATGTTTAAGGTACAACACTATGACTGCCTGACGCCAACTTTGACAGTTGTCCAATACCGCAAGTTTTCCATTTGTTTCTTTACAGATATATTGTATTGGGAGATTGATATTATTTGTCATAACTAATCTTATTTATATTTCCGAAGATGGTAGCGAGAGTTGCTGGTGTTTTTGACGAGAAGTTAACGGAAGCAATAGCAAATTCTAAGATTCTCGTTGTTGGTGCCGGCGGCATAGGTTGTGAAATTTTAAAAAACCTTGTTCTCACCGGCTTCCCATACATCGAAATAGTAAGAGTTATTTTCTAAAATAAATCATCGAATTTTATAATATATATTAGCACTACTAACAAACGCGTTTTTTTTACAGATCGACCTTGATACAATCGACGTAAGCAATTTGAATAGGCAATTTCTATTTCACAAAGAGCATGTTGGTAAATCAAAAGCGCAGGTAGCGAAAGATAGTGCGCTTAGTTTCAACCCTAACGTGACTATCATCGCACACCATGACAGTGTTATAAGGTCAGTAACTATTAGTAAAACTATGCTAATAACAACCTCATTGGTCTAATGATTAACTTATCCATGACTTGATTCAGATCCTTTGTTTGGTCCCTGGGCTGGGATAAAATGCATATAAATATAAAGTGCAAATATGGTATTGTACAAATGATCCACATTGTTACATAAACCTGAAATGTCAAAATATATTTTTCAGTAATGATTATGGAGTCAGCTACTTCAAGCAATTTAATGTTGTAATGAATGCTTTGGATAACCGAGTGGCACGTAATCATGTGAATAGGATGTGTTTAGCTGCTAAGGTACCACTGGTAGAAACTGGTACTGCTGGATATGCTGGACAGGTACATTGTTTTAAATAAATGTAATAATTTTAATAAATCTTTTTGCAAATAAAGTTGCTATTATGAGAAAACTTAGAAGTGTATTAAAATTATCATTATTATTTTAGGTAGAGCTCATTAAAAAGGGTCTGACCCAGTGCTATGAATGCCAACCAAAAGCACCACAAAAGTCCTTCCCAGGTTGTACCATTCGAAACACACCATCAGAACTGATCCATTGCATAGTTTGGGCAAAACATCTTTTCAATCAACTTTTTGGAGAAGAAGATCCAGATCAAGATGTAAGCCCAGACACTGCTGACCCGGAAGCTGCTGGTGATGCAGGAGCTTCTGCTCTTACATCAGAAGGAACAGCAACTGGTAATGTAGAAAGAAAAAGCACCCGCTCTTGGGCAGCAGAAACAAACTATGATCCTGAAAAATTGTTTTGCAAATTGTTTGGTGATGACATCCGATATTTGCTATCTATGGAAAATCTATGGAAGAAGCGTCGTCCACCCACACCTTTGACATGGGAAAATTTACCAGGAAAAGATGGTCCAGCCACACTACATTCTGGATTACCTGATCAGAGAGTGTGGTCAGTGCATGAGTGTGCTCAGGTAATAACTTTTGTTAAGTATACTACTAGTGTAATAAATTCTATTAAGACATTATCACATCAAAAACTAAATTTGATCATGAAAATTACAATAACTTCAAAATGTTTAATATACAAATTGCCTGCTTATACCACCAATTATTTACATACTATTAACAATAAATTATTTTTATCATATTAATTTTAAAAGTAACATTGATTTAATATTCTTATTCAAATTCAAAGATTCTTTATTCAAGTAGACATTTACACTTTTGAATTGTCAAATATTGTTTTCATAATAAATGTAATGTATGACTGATCATGATGTTAGGGATCTCCTTATAATCAAAAGTTGTTAAGTTATGCGCATACCTTCTATATCCATATATCTAAATATTGGGTTTTGATTTCTCAGATTTTTGCAGCAAGTTGTAAAGCACTACAAACAGATCTTAAGAGTCGTCCGGAAGGAGACCATCTTGTATGGGATAAAGATGAAAAGAGTGCTATGGATTTTGTGACTGCTTGTGCCAATATCCGAGCGCATATTTTCAACATCCCCTTGAACTCCCGTTTTGAGATTAAATGTATGTATAAATTTACTGTGTTAATTACACTTTACCTAATATTGCTTATACTGTATTCAACCTAAAAAAATGTTTTTTTCTGGTAATTTAACTGTTACTATATTTATACTTTCTTTTAAAATGTATAACAACTCAATTGAAACATGTCTTTATTTTATGGACTCTTATATTAAACTGGATGATTTTGGAAGTTGATAATAGCCTAATAAAGGAAATACTTTAAATCTAATCCTTAGATTACTACTAAGTATACTAATTCTAATCAATATTATTTTTTTATAATTAATTATAAAACAGACACTACATATTGATGGGGTTGCTATTCCAAATGTCCCTGCTAGTATTCTCAATTAAATTAACCTTTCTAGCTCAGTTTTATTAATAAATTATGTGCAATCCGAACGGAGGTACAAAAAAAATCCATTCATTTATAAGGAATGCGAATCAGAATAATACAAACATCTCATGCAAACTGTTGCACTTTCATGCGGCAATTGAGCAACATACATGTCTGTACAAACCGCTGATAACGAAATCAGTGTCACACACTTTTCTTATGGCGGTACTGCATTTGTATTAAAACATTTAATGTATTGAATGGATATAATTACTATTCTATATTTATTATTATATACTATATCATAAGGCTCAAAAGCAAAATTTTGTATCACATAAAGGTATTATTGTTCATTTCTGTGCATAATTAATGGAAGAATCATGAAAAAACCTTAAGAAAACAATTTTTTTTTAAATCATGTTCATATCATTTACAGCAATGGCAGGAAATATTATCCCTGCAATAGCAACAGCTAATGCAATAGTTGCTGGTCTAGCAGTATTGCGGGCAAAGAAGTTACTGAAAGGTGATATTGAGACATGTACCAGTGTATACCTGAGACCTAAAGTAAACCATCGTGGCCAATTGTTTGTTCCAGAGAGAAGTAAGTAGCCTTTAAAAATAAACTTTTATTTTTATAACATAAAAACAAGGTGAATTACAAAAGTGAGGGATTTTTAGATTCACCACAAGCAGGCACCCATAACCCAGAATTGCTCCTGGGATATGCAAATTTCCTCACTATGTTTACATGTACTGAAAAGCACAATTTTAAAGATAAACTAGATGTATAATTTGTATAGAGCGAACTTGGTGGTGCCTGCCCAAGATTTGAATCCTTGACACCTTAAAAATTCCACAAATCTAACCATTACGTTATAACAGTTGTGGTTTTGTTTTAGAGATATTAAATGTCAATTTGACTGAATATTTGTTGTTATCCATTATTTTGAGAATAAATGAAACTAAATAATCACCATTGATCTTGAAAGCTGGAAATACTTTTAAACTTTCAAGTATACTTAAATAAAATTTTATTTCACTTATAACCAAATAATATGAAGAAAGTTTAAGTCAATTCCTACATATATCTATTACAAACTGCTGGAATTTGTTAGACAAAAAAGAAGCATTTATGTGAGCTTTTGATAGATAGTGCTATACAATTAACGCTCACGTTATGCATTCACCAGGTTGCTCACCAAGTCTAGCATATAGAAGTTTTACTTCAAAAACTTTTATTAATGATTCAAAATTTCAACAAGATATTTAGAATGATGTATGACTTAATAGGAATTGAAAAAGGGGGACCAACCCGTAAATACAACTTTTGCATAATTATGTCAATAAGGATTGAATTATGGCATACACAACCTGTGACAATTGGAGCGTCTAAATTACTAAACATCTTAAAAAACTAGTAAAAACTCGCTACGTTTCTCTGTCCTCTTAATTGTCGTTAAAATATATATTAGTATGTATTTGGAGGCATGTATACTTGTGTTTGTATATATGAGTTTATGCATACATTTATGTATTTATATATACCTTTTCAAGTTGTATTAATATGTGAAAAATTTTAGAGACCTGTCTAACCCTAAGCTTGCCTGGCAGAAAAGGCTACTAAGCTATATTTAGCCTTTTTGTGTTAATGTATGTGCATTTGTGGTGCACAATAAAGTTTATTCCCTCTCTCTCTTTCTCAATATTAAACATAACTTTTATATGAAATACTTCTTTCAGCATTGACAGCACCTAATCCTAAATGTTATGTTTGTGCCCCAAAACCTGAAGTGGCACTTGCATGTAATCTAAAAGGTCTCACTCTAAAGGATCTCAATACAGCATTTAAAGAGGGACTTAACATGCAAGCCCCAGATGCAACAGTTGAGGGCAAAGGTCTTGTTGTTTTATCATCAGAACCTGGTGAAACAGACCATAACAATGATAAGACCCTAGAAGAAATAGGTCTGAACGATGGGTGTGCCCTTCTTGTAGATGATTTCCTACAAAACTATGAAGTCCGTGTAAAGTTACAGCAGGAGGATGAAGAAAAATCTTGGCGTTTGTTAACTGATGCTGATGCTCCAATGCCAGCACCGAAAGAAATTAAAACTGCCAATGGTTCAAATGGTGCTGATGAACCCAAACCTGGTCCATCCCGCTCCAAGGAAGACAGCGACAGTGACATGGAAATCATTGATGAGGATGACAATGGGGAACCAACACCTAAACCTGCTAAACGCAGGAGAGTTCAAACAAGCACCGAAGTACTTGAAATATTGTAGTAAATTACTTTGCATAAATGAGAATTATATGCCTTTTTAAATGGTTCATATATAATTTAAAGACAGCCAGCCCTATCCAGTAAATGTTGACGCCCCCTTAATCTGCATAAAGCAGTTGTATTATTACGGATAATTTTAAGGTAAAACAGACTTAAATATCACTTGTCTTGATTTTTTTCTATTTTCCGTTTATTGTTTAATACATATATTTATGTTGAAAAGCAAACAGTAACTCGAACGTCTAAAATTGCTTGTCAGAACAGAAAAACGTTTCGTATAAACAAACAATATATTTATCCAGTAAAGTAATCCTTTCTTGACATAACTTTTTTTTTTTTAGAAATATTAACTGTAGTTGCGTTATCTTAACGTTTTGTTAGTTAAATATAATGTGGGTTGTGTTTACTTTCCAGCATTGATATTGTCATATAGTTCAACCTATCAACATAAAATTATACACCTATCTGTTTGGGTGACAACAGCAATGACAAAAATATTGTAGGTTCAAATTAGAAATATAAGTGTTACGAACTCTACGGACCATAATGGTTTAAATACAGTGACATCACTAGGTTTTAAAAGGCAAGGTTTTTTAAGTGAAATGTTATATGACTGCCCTCATAAAATAAAGCCATAACTCCAAACAATAGTAATACTAAATATTTTATTTTATGTCCCGTTGGTCAAATATTTTATGTAAATTTTTGATTTTGAAAAGAAGAAACAATTAAAATCAAGATTTCAGACTGTTATAGTAATTAAGTGTACTTCTTATACAAATTTTTTATTCAAGATTGCAAAACATTTAATCTCTTGCATGTTTAAATGTTTAAACAGGAAGACTAGTATTAACAGCCTATAGTATATGACATTAAAGCACTGAAAAAACTTTTTTTGGTATCAATTTTTTTCATGAAGCTTATTTAATACATAATGTTCCATTTGTATCAGGACCTCTCCTTTATCGTTTAAACATAGTGTACTATAATTAATTAATTATCAAGATAGAATATAGATTTGTATAATGTTTAAAATGGTTTTTTGTTGCACAACCGAAAAAACCGCTGAAAACCTAACTTCAAATCCTCATTTTTATTTAACTACCTTTGAAAACTTGCGAAAAACGTTTTAGATAAATATTTTTTCAAGACTAAATATTAACATAAAATCTCATTACAGCTTATTGTATAAATATAGACTGTTCTCTGTTTTAAAAAAACTATAAATATAAGAACAATTTGTCGTAATTTATACCAATTTTAGATCTAAATACTTTTGAAGAATTAATAAAAAATTGCAAATGTTATATGGTTTCATTTTACGTTCTTAAATTTCAAGACTGATAATGAGTAATATAAAATCCTTCCACAATAATATAATAAAGACATTTAACTTATAAATTGACTGACCTTCTTTATGTAACCATATTCATATATATGTATGTACCTTTATAACCCTTAGTTCAATTAAATTATTTCTGAACTTTTATAGTTAATTATAATTGTCCAATTTGCGCAATTATTCAAATCAGCCAGATATTGGAAAACAAATTAAAACTCTGCAGTAGTAACAATAGTCTCCAAAACTGTCCTTTTTATTCGACGAACATCGTACCAAGAACGTTTTCATATGAAGCTGTAAAATCTTTATTAAAAGGTGACGCGATAACTTCATTCTTTTTTAAAAGTATCCCACGCACGGAGTAGTATAAAAACTATAGTTGCTATTAACTTGTGTTGCACTTATAAAATTTTATTTAAGAGACGTGATAAGTGAAGCTTCTTTGGCAAACTAATTTTTAAGTCTTGTTTATATTTATACAATTCTAAAACGACATTAGATATGTTAGGAATTTCATTGTCATTTCAATATTAAATGTCGAAAATTAATTTATTTAAATCTCAAATGTAGAATTGAATAAAAATGCCGTGACTATTGTCAATATAGAAATTATTTATAAAAATTTGGTTTTTTAATTTAAAATTTAGAAAAGAGAATTTATATTTTATGGAAAATAGTATATAAAATGACAAGTGAAAAATTAAAATGCCACATGTTATTGAAGTTATATTTCATTTTTGTCGCGTTAGGGAAAAATTATGAAAGTAAATTTTTACGATGTGCGCGCACACCGTCACAAAAAACTGACACCCTGAAGTTAGCTATAGTCAACGTTTTAGTTTTTTTTAATTACATAATACCTTAATTATTTGTTTATATTACTTGTGAAATGTATTGTGACATTGAAAATATCAACGTGAAATTCTTATCAAAATTATAACTTTTAGACTGAACTATAGAAAACAAATTATATATTGTTTATATCCAATGAAAGTTAAATTTACGTTTATTATTTTCGAATATATGGCCTTTGCCATGCATTGAGTGACGAATGATAGATGTGTTTGATTTGACAAGCAACAAAAATTACGACGGCGTGGTCTGGATTTATGGTTAAAATTTCGAAGATACAAACTGTTGCTTATATATTATTTTGCATTTTTTTATGCAATCAAGCGTGTATTTCAATAAGGCATTAATCGCGCTAAAAATTGTGCTATCCAATGATAATGACTGATAATTTAAAAGTTACGAGACACTTTATGCATATCATTGTTTGAAAAAAATTTTATCTTGTTACACCAAGTATAACTTCTAATGCGTGTACATATATACGTGTTTTGTTTTTGTAAATATTAAAACTAATTTTCTAACGAATTAGCATAAAAAACGCTCCACATCTTCGTGATGGTAATCATGCGTTTCATTTGTAAAAATTGTACCCTCATGTGCTTAAAGACGTTTCACTTAAAAAATAATAATATAGAATTTATATAATAGGTGCCGAATATAGCAATTGCACCTGCATAGACCATAATCATTCCCTATCTTTGGGGTGAAACTAAAAAAACGTTATCTTGTTCTTATCTACTTTATTATAACAATAAACGTAATTATTACTTAATTTTAAATTATATACAGGCCCATTAAATACAATGTAGAACCCGCTGCAATGTAACTGTTGAAAATCAGTTAACGTAAAATAAATTAAAATAGGTACAAATAGCATTTCTAGACAAAGGTACTGATATTGATTTCACGTATCTTAATCCTAATATTTACATTTATATGAAATTTCAATGTTATTATATTTTATTAAATGAGTGTAATGGACATTTTTTACTATAATAAAGAAGGTATTCAGTAGGAAGAATAGCTTCGGTGGTTTTTTGAAAATGCTATTTAAAGTAAAAAAAATAGTTTTAGTAACATGTTACAATTTTCGATCTTATACTTCTCTCTCATTCTTAAAATACAGGGTCATAATTTCTTATCCTGGGGAGGTACAACTAAATTTACTCAATGTAATATTTGTTGCCAGTTTGGGCCTTGTGTCTACATCCATCAGTTGAAGTGAAGCAAATACTTGTATTCCTAAATGTTCAAAATTCAACATTATGCTTTTGAGTGAAGAAAAACATTGTGAACACTCCTGTATAACCCTGGAGCAATTTTAGAATATATATAACCTGTCAACCTGCTTTAGAGTAATATGGTAGATACATTCTAAAAGCCACTTATCTATGAATGAGGAGGCCACTGACCAGCAGTGTTATGGATGTTTATAGGCTGTTGCACTCTTTTGACTAGTTGTCTGTAAAGAGCATTTAAGATCTCCAAACATTCTGATCATTGGTCAGTTATATATATGAAATTGATCAAAATGCAAACAAATACCTATTTTATATAATTATTTATTCCTTTGGATTAATCCAGATATACATCACAAAGTTAACCAAGATACTAAATCTTTACTTGACCTAGTGTAAATGCTCACTCATTGATACTGTTTATTCATTAGGTATTAAAGGATTATTATTAATAATTAAAGGATTAAGTAAAAATAAAATTAAGTTAAAATCAAAATAATGACTTCTTATTAAATTCACAACTTTAATACATATATGTATAATTGTAATAAAAAATTTTAATGCATTTAGCAATGAAAGTGCAAATTCATATAATAGCATAACCTATTGATTTAGTTCAAACAATTAGTCTTAAAAATTATAAATATTATTTAAAAAGAGTGAACAGAATCTTAATTCTCAGGTAACATACCATACTCTATGAGAAATTTTTCTACATCTGAAGCATAAAAATCATTACCTAACTCTGATATTAACTGGACAAAATTTCCAATTATTTGTCCTCCTTTATAGACTAATAATGCAGGCACACCATCAACACGAAAATGCCTGCTAAGTCCAGCTATATCAGCAGTCATGCGACAAAATTTTATAGTAGGATAATCACTAGCTAAAAGATTTAAACAACCATCCATGCTCTCACAAGCTTGAACATTAGGGCTATAAATATGTATGATAACTGTGACTTTTGAATCCTCCTTATCAATGGCATGCAAAAACTCATCTTGGTTTTTCAGAGTTATTACTTTACCAAATTTAGGAACTTTTTGGAGTTGGTTCATCAGTTCTTGCATCCTCTTTTGTTGATATTGCATTAGAAAACCTTCATCTAACAATTCATTTAACTCCTCTTCCAGTTCGTCAATTTCTTTTGCCTCTTCTTCTTCACGATCAGTCTTTACGGACATGGTGAGCTTCTTGGCGATGGCAAAACGCTCTTTAGCTAGTTCTTCTCGATTTGCTGCTTCTAATGCTTTGAATCTTCGCCAATCTTCCAAAACACCCTTTGGCCCAGTATTACTGGCTGTGCCACTCCAGTTGTTAACTGGAGCCGGTTCCGCAATTGCATTAGATATTTGTGATGTTTTGCTTGCCTCATCACCACTTCGACTGTCTTCATCGTCAGAGCCCTCGTCTTCACTACTGCTACAATAATTTTGTAATTTCTCGCCCAAAATTTTGTCTTCTAAAGTAGCCATAATAACAAGACAAAATTCTTAACTTTATGTTATTACAATTTATCACTTTCTTTTAGTGGCCTCGTCGTGTCAGTATATTCATTTGAGAAATTGAATGTTATATTAAGTGCACGCACTTGTTGTATATATAAATAATTATTGTTTTTGCGTTCTTTATTTTTTAATATTCAAATAAACAACAATACATTTAAATACTTAAACAGGTATTATAATTGTATTAACTGTTATTTAATGAATGTCTTGAATGATGCTATATGAACTGCCAACAAAAATCGATAGATTATCGATATTCTAGCCGTCGGAGAATAGTCAATGTATTGATTATTAGAGAATTCCGTTTCTTAATAACGACGGCCATAGTTGTTAACAAGCATTAGCTATTCTGTTATAGGAAATATGAAAGATCTGATAAACAGGATTAAATGCATCTTATGTTTGTTCGCGTATTTATACGTGGTTTTTCCCATTTATAAAGGCTAGAACCCAAGTTACGAACAAATTCGTTTTTACTCCTTGTCATTGCGAAACGTCAATTAAAGTAAAAAGCGACGCTATTTGCTTTTGCGGTCTAATATACTTTTGTTATATATAAAACGGTAAATATCAATATTTTTATATTATTATAATTGTAATAAAAAATGGTAGATAAGTAAAATAGTTTTAAAGCTGTTTTCCTTGAATTACAGATATATTGCAAAAATGGCGGCGGCAATGCCTGTTAACCCCAAGCCTTTCCTAAACAGTCTAACAGGAAAGGCTGTTTTAGTAAAGTTGAAATGGGGGCACGAGTACAAAGGGCTGCTAGTTTCTGCAGACGGCTATATGAATTTACAGCTTGCAAATACAGAAGAAATTGTAGATGGATCTTGTACAGGTTAGTTGAATGTTTGTAATTATAACCTCTTTAAAAGAAGTGTACCTCTGGATATATTTTATAATGAATGAATGAATGAATATTTTATTTTTCTCCACATTACATAACATTATAAAAAAATTCTTACTAGTAACAATATAAATTATGTGCACTTTATAATGTGGGTACTGGTGCCTGAACTAGAATAAATCTGTGCTTCAAGTCACCAGGCCCCTTCCCGGTTTGTAACACTTTCTATTATTGTTGTAATTATACATCTTAAATATAGGAGAAGCAATAATTAAAATTTTATTATCATGCAAAATTAGCTTCGTACTTATGTTGTTTTTGCTGAAAAAAACTACACAAATTCTCTATATTTTTTTTTTTTTACATTTTGGTATATAAAGTCACGTGTTATTATTGTAGATACTAATTGTATGTGTGTGTCTGTGTGTGTGTTTCTTCGTAATATTATGTGTATATTTTACTACTTCCTTATAGGTTTTGTATCATATTATTGAAGTATTCTTAAAAGGTTTTCTGTTGTATCGTAATCCATGGTTTTTAGCCAATTTCTTAACTTTATTTTACACTCGTGCTTTTTAAAATTGTATATATTCAAGATTTTATTTGTATTATTATAGAGGTAATGCCCCAGAAAACATGGGAATTTGTTTGTGAAAGTTCGCTTAAATTTGTGAATATCAAAAACTCTGTATGTTCGCCTTTTACCAGTATTACTTTTTACATTACCACATTGTGCGTGATATCTTATTATTATTTTATATATGAATAATTGCCTAACAGTTAGAACCTCGCAGTCCCTATAGAGTGAGTTTGTTGAATAATAATATGGTAAAGAACGACTCACCTTTAGTAGCATTCTTTGTGCTCTTTCAAGAGAGACCATAGTTGTTTTAGAAGCTCCCCCCCATATCTCGACACCATAAGACGGTAAGGATTCACATAATACAGCCAGACAATCAATATTACCAAATATGATTAATATTTTCAAATAAAATATTTTAGTTTTCAGTTGCTTTAATTAAAATTGTTAAAACAGGACAAACATATAGAAATTTACTTTAACCTTATAGGGTAAATAAATATATTTCTTAAAGAACCTCAATCATCAACTAAAAAAGCTATTTTTTTGTATAGTGTAACTTAAAGTGGTTTTACTTTAAGAGTATGTTAAAGAAATATCCTGTTGTATACAACAATAAAGAATTAGTTATGAGCCTACAGAACTTTTGTAGTTAAATGGCAAAATTTAGAAAATTGTAGTTGACTTATCATCCTTTGTTATAGGGAATCTTGGAGAAGTTCTCATTAGATGTAATAATGTTCTATATGTGAGAGGTGCTGAAGAAGAAGATGAGGAGGGAGAAATGAAGGAATAAAAATTGTTTAAGGACTGTTGTGCAAAGTAAAAAACTCTATGTTCCATTCCAACAATTGTAACATTTATTTATCTAGAATCAAGTTTCATCTTTGCAATGATAAATTTTCTCTGTCCATAAATAAAAAAGAAAGAGCTGTATAAATAAGTACTTTAAGATAATAGGTAAGTATACTTCATGTAAGTTTTTCAACTAAATATAAGTCGAACTAAGTATTGTGTTTTATTAGTATTATAAGACCTCACAAACAATTCTAAGACTTCTGTCTCGATATTAGCCATACACAATGCTTTGTTTTTAAATACTTAATAGTTATTTCATTTTATTGTGACAAAACCTTTCACATTAGTTGTATGTCATCCACATTTTTAGACATGACATTTATTTTCTAGTGTAAAATATGACATTCTAATCCCTTTGCTTGGGGGCCCATAATATATCTACTATAGACAGAACAGATTTTGTTTTATTGTGAAAGGCATATTTGTTATATCCCAACAAGGTGTATATTCCCTGCTATTGACGTAATTTAGGTTTTCCAAATGATATAGTCAACATACAGGATTGCCCTAGAGCCTAGGCATTAACAAAATAACTTATGTGAAATAAGTAAATAATTGTGAAATTTGTATTTCCTCAATCATAATAACAATATCTTGATGTTAGCACAAGTTTTATGTAATTTGTGGCAAAATAGTATTGGCGATTTGTACACAAAGGTAAGAGTTCAAATTATAAGATTTATCTTGTTTTTTCATGCCTGGCATTTGAATGAAAGTTCCATCATTGGATTCAGCATCATAACTAAGAGCTAATACTAAAAGCTATGATGGCCAAGCAATGTGAGGTGGAATTCATGTTTAGAGAAGTTGTAGGTTTGAAAGTGTGGCAGGCACTGTTGTTTCTCTTTCTAAATATTAAACTTTTATGCTTCATTTTTTTTTTTCAATCAATCTTTGTGCTTTACAATGAAAAAAATATTGTGAGGGTATCTAGATATACCAGGAGTAATTCTAGGATATGTGTAGCCTGCTAACATGCAGTGGAGCAGCATGGTAGGCTAAAATTTTTTATACTAAAACTTCTATGAGTGAGGAGGCCTGTGCCTAGCACTGATCTGCTACTTACCTTTGCTTTGCCATGTAAATCTGTCCTAATAAAAAAAACCATCAAAATAGTTTCAATAGTTGCAATTACTGCAATTATATTTGTATATAAGATAAGAGTAAATAAAATTACACTTCTTCATATTATATATTGAAACCAACAAATATTTTATTGAATTACAACACTAAATGTACACCATACAGGACCTATTTATCCACATAAAACTAATAAAAACCACATTTAATATACCATCTAGTAAAAAAAATACAATATAATATATTAAGAAAAAGTGCTACAACACAATATTGTGCTTTTTACTTTATTCAATAACATTGACAACACGACACATCTTTTGATAAAAAGAACATCTCTTCAAGTTTGTCCATTTCATCAATAACATTGCAGGATAAATCTTTAATCTACAGTTATGAACAAAAATAAATTGTTAACTTTACACTGACAGATTATTCATTCAATTTTATAATCTATATTTAATTTTTAATTGCTGTCATGTTACTAAATAATCATAGACTGCACAAGAAAGTATGCTGTTAATTTGAACTTCCTTGTCTATTAATATATAAGGAACTTCATAAAGAACAAGCTATTTACAAATGGATAAACTAGAAAATGTCACATCCAAATCACCTGCATACTAGATTCTCTTTTATAAAAAATTGTCAAAGAAACTTATCATCTGTTTGTAATCCTAGAAATATAAGACTAAAAAACAAGGGAGAAGTAATTTTTAGGAAATTATTAGTTACGCTTAACTTGTATCTAAACAGGAATAATATCCTAGGATATTATACATACAAGGTGTTACGATACCGCTCCCGAAAACGAAGACATCAGAATGCAAGCGTCAGCTGTTTTTTATTTCATTGCGGAATTTTTGTCAGTAATTTATTTGTAGCTGTACACGATGGAGCGTAAATATGACTAATAAAAACTTTTAAAAAGATAATGTTTTTTTAAATCAGAATCAATTTTTTTCAGTCCCATCATCAAAGGCGTCATTAGTACACCTTGCATAGGAGAAGAAAGCTGTATAGTCTAATATATAATATAATGGTTCATAGTTAAATTGTTTAAATGCACTTTATCACACATGAATATTTATGTTATAAGGCTACATAAAAATGGGCACCCTGACATATTAGTTAATCAGTACAAAAACCAGGGCCAGATTTAGCGGCGGGGGGTATTCGAAATTATTCCAAAAAGGCAAATTGCACAGTTGAAATTGGTTTCAATCTTTATCTTTATTTACTGAAGTAAATGGAGGATTGCCACTGCACTTTCAAACTATTTAAGCAACTATGTTCATTCGGAAATCTCAAGCGACATTATATAGTTAATTTAGGCACCATACTCCGTACACAGAAAACCCTACGTTATACGAAATTATGCATAGTCTGTAAGCCGTCGCGTCACTCGGTACACATAGACGACAAGGAGTAAACACAAACCTCAAATGGACAGCTTGGGCTTGGGTATGACTGCAAGACCAACCTGGTAACCGTGTTTCAATTAATAAAATAAATAGACTTTGAGTCCGCATTTTAATTAACTCCCACGAGTTAGTCACCAAATAGTCTCTAGATCCATGGAGGTGATTCCAATGAGCTATCTATCGCAATAAGGATTACCGGCTCCGGCAATTCTGCTAATTTTACAAGCTTTCTCGGCGTTTTCAAGGTCATTAAATGTTAAAAAATCTATGACCTAGTTTCACAATAAATTGTTTAATTCAAATCTCGACTAAAAATATGGTAATTATATTTTGAAAATAATTTAAGGCCAGACCTCTAAATCCAGCCCTGATAAAAACAACTGATATATTTATATACAGCATTGGAAACGCTAACATATAATTATGTAACAAAATACGGTATTGTGAACTATGCTATTTTAAATTTCTATACAACGAAGGCAATTAAGGACCCATTATCCTTACTAAATAAGTATCTCTTAATATCTATTAAAATCAATTTAAAAATATATAGAAAATACAAGCAAGAATTTATTTATAAAAAAATATTACTTTACATTAAAAATAGAATACTTTGGTAAATAAAGAGGTCTTTTTAAAGGATTAAATAAGTATTAGTTAGAACAAAAGAAACAACACTATATTACAAAATGTTCTGCACATATAAATTGGCAAGTTGTGTTATCAATACAAAGATAATTGCTATCCATTTGAACAAAATTACTTAATTTCCCAGCTTAGCCATCGTGAAAATGACTATATTTTTGATAATTTTGGAGTTGTTATGATTATATTTACTTACACGGGTCAATATTTCTGTATTGCATGTTTGGAAAATAAAGTTCTTTGTTGTTATTTATAACAACGTACACGCTCCGCCATTTTGTGTGCACTGCGTATAGTATGAAGAGGCTAATCTAGTTTACACTTGCGTTTATTAGGGGAAAAAAATATCAGGGACTTTATTATTATATAATGATCCTAAGGTTTAAAAAAATCTTGGGGAAAAAGGTGGGGATGGAGGTATAATTTACCTTAAAAATTAAATTTCAATTATAATTTGACTTAAAAATCATTTATATCACTTTGAATGTTAATTGGTCTTGTTCATGTAGGTTGACGATAAATTGTTATTGTTTATTAACATTTTAAGTTGTGTTCTTTTTAAAATGACGTAATGCAACATGATCTGTAGCGAAAAGCAATTAGGAAAGCCGACCCCAATTAAAGTGGGATATGGCAGGAGGAAAAATAATAATAATATTGGGGGGTAGGGATATCGTGACACCTTTACGCGAAGGGGGTCTAAAATCATTCATAAGGAATGGAACCTAATATTGTAATAGCCATAAAGTTAACATTTCATTTTGATTGAAATAAATATATAAAGGAATATAATTTAAATATAACGATAGCCGAAATAATTTAACCCTTCTTGCCCAAAATATCAAAAAATTACATGTGATCCAAAAGACAGTTCATTTGTATGGAACTCTGAAAGTAATCGGAACATTTATTAAAATAAAACTCATACATGTAGTGATTTCATTTCCCCCGCTTCGGGCTGACTAGGTAAATAATGAATAATTAAGGGTGTTCATATACATCAAATTAATTCCCGAACCCAATATGGAACAAATCATGTAACTGGCTAGAATAAAATTATATTAGTAAAAATACGCTGTGATGGCAACAAACCTCCTGTCAAGATAACTCTGCTCGATTTCAATGGAACAACAAGCTTCTTTTGCTAATTTTAATATCTGAAAGTAAATATAACACAATAAAGACACATCATTGGAAAAAATGAGGTTTTGAGATATTTCATGTAAGTCCGAACACTTATACAAGACTTAACAAATATTCTAAATTATATAAAAATATTGTCACTAAGAGTTTCAACGTATGTCGAATATCTATGGATGCGTTCAGAAATTTTAATTTGTGAAAAAACATTTTTTTTTAAACAAAATTTAAAAAGAGATATCAAACAACATAAAAAATTGTCTATACTTGTATATATACATCAAAAATATACCATACCTGATCTGTTCTTGTATTACGTGGTAAATACAAACTGACGTTTGAATTGATTTCGCGAGCTACTCGCATTAGCTCCGAAGCCGGCTTTGGTTCTAACATAGTTTCAATGTCGTACTCGTGGTGCTGAAAAAGTAATAAAAATAACGATAATTTCTAATCATTGTTTTCAATAAACAAAGAGAATTGTTTGTTTTTTATTTACATTTAAACATGTGATATAAGAATGTAACGTATTATAAGAACGCAGAAAATTTTACGAAACTAAACAAGATCTGTGATTTGTATTGTACTTCTTGCCCGCCGTTTTAAGGCAATACATGATGAATATAATTATATTTAAAATTATTACAGCGTGTACATTTTGAAAGATAAAAAAATAAGTCAATAGACAGACAGTTCTTTAAATATTTGTAATATTTTATTGGGCTATAATTAATGGATGACATATTTCACGACGGGACTGGATCCTTTTTGTAAAATAAACATTTCATAAAGGTGTTGTATAATTACCTCTGAATATTTGGGTCCACCCCAGGGAGGACTTAAAAATACCATATCGGCTTGTAATGTAGGTCCTATTTCGAAGAAATCTCCAACTATAAACTCAATCTTGTCCGCGACGCCGTAAACTGTCGCGTTGTGCTTAGCCATTTCTATTTTAACTGGATCAATGTCTATAGCTATCACTGAAACAGTCGAAAACAAGAGTTTCCATAAAATTCGGCGACATTTATACATAATTTTTTTTTATTACTGATAAGATAGCGCATGACTGTTTCGCATCCATCAGCTTACTCCCCAAATCAAAAGTGGGTAAAGAAGTTTTGCTTCAAAAAAAGCAGACTAACTTCGACAGTATCGGTGTAGTTTGACGTCGGTACTAAAAGTGGTGAATAATAAATAACAATAATGAAAAAGAACAGTGGGAGCCTATAATAGTATCGAAAAAACTTAGCGTTCTAAATTCAAATATAAGAAACGTAACTCTCCCTTTCTATCTTAAATAACTTACGTCTCCATCTCAACGTCCGTTCGTCTTGCCCGATCACATTTTTTCTAACGCTGTCGTCATCCATTCATCAGCTTACAATGTGCACAATCTTAAGATGCTTTTAAAAATTGGTTACGACATATTATCTGTCTCTCTTATAGATTATCAATTAAGAGACGACATAATGTATATGTATGTATATATCTAAACGAATACTATAAAGAGGAAACATTTGTGTTTTTGTTTGTAAGGTTATCACACAAAAATTACTGGACCGATTTAAAAAAAAATTTTCACCATTAGAAAGCTGTATTTTCACTCAGCGACATTAGCTACCTACTTTCTCAAAACCGATGGGAACTGAGACAAAGTTGGATGAGTTTAAGTAGGTGGTGCAAATTATATAATTTATATTTAAATATGTGTAAAATATTACTTCTCTCTTTTTCACCGCCTAGCTAAACTTGCGAAACTTTGTCTCCTACCTTAAGGTTGTCCTATTGTGCGTTACTAATTGATTCCTCTAAGTTTCCTTCTGTAGGTATTTATAAATGTGGCGTGGTGAATAAACTGTACTCTAAAAGGTACTCTCTAACTTAAAACTAAATTATTATATTTAAGTCATTTTAAGCTCCATCATAGGCAATAAAGCAATTAACGCTTTAAAAAAGTGCATACCTTTCTTAGATGTCTGTGCAAACTGAATGGTGTTCCCCCCAGCGCCACAAAATGCATCAAGCACAACATCGTACTGATATTTTGTGGCAATGTGACGGGCGACGTTTTCGGGAGTAACACTAAACCAACTCTCACGGTCCAATTTTATTCCTTCATCAAATCTGAAGCAAAAACAATTTAAAAAATATAAGAAACTTAAATTTTATTCTAAATTTGGCTCAATTTTAAAATTAGAAAATGAATAATAGTCTCCACATAGCCATCACATTCAAAATAATTAATTATAAAAATATTACAACACAAGCCGGCGCAAAGCGGGGATTTCAAATCCCCCGTGTATGAGTTTTAATTTGATAACGTGAGTATAAGAGATATATCATATTTTTTGTAATCATAACAGCATTATTATATTGAAACCTTATTCAGTTTTTTTTACCTTTTATTATCGGAACCGCAAATCGTTTAAATATATTGTTTATGAAAACTAAAAACCCAAATAGATGATGTTACGTCATCAACCTAGTCCTATTATGAGCACGTATTGTTTTAGTCTGCTAGTGACATGTTATTTCTCTCACTCAAACAACCGCGGCACTACCTTAAAGAAAGAGCGAGACAAAGGTATGACACTAATTTAGTTTTCGGCGATTTGTACGGCCGCTCAGTCGCGTCATGGAAGCGCAATGGAATGCACATGGTGCCGGACACCATGTGCATTCCAATATGACTCTATTTCAGATTTCCATACAAATGAATTGAGGTCTTACCCCCGTTCAGATCACACGTAATTTTTAGAAAATTTGGCCGGAATTAATCTAATTAAATTTTGAACTGAAATTTCTTTGGGCGCATGAGGGTACAATTTTTACGAATGAAACACGTGATTTGTGTCACAAAGATGTGCAGTTTTTTTGCAAATTAGTTTGGAGCTTAGGTAGTTTTAATATTTACAAATAATATTTTGGCATTTTAATTTGTCACGCGTCATTTAATATACTATTTTTTATAAAATAAAAATATTTCAGAAAGTCCATTTTCTAAATTTTAAATTCAAAAGCAAAATTTAATTGATAAATTTTAATATTGACAAAAAACACGTGGCATTTTAATTTACAATTCATAATTTGAAATTTCACTAAATTATTTGTATTAATTTTCGACACTAAAAATTTTATGACAATTAAATTCATAACATATATTCCTCCCTCTAAGTCTCGGAAATCTGAAATTTCAGATTTATACAAATATAAATAAGATTTAAAAATTAGCGTGCCAAAGAAGTTTCACTTCTGACATGTGTACTTTGTACGCACGCACTTTTAATTATTTTTCATTAAAGTTTTGAGCAAAATGTGTAAATGAATTACGAATCTGTAATAAAATTATTACAGTTAGTTTGATTTTCATAGTTTTTTCTATTACCTGTGGAACAGTGAATGTCTTTTTTTCCAGTATTTGTACATTTTGGGATCATCTTTAAGATCATCAGGCATATCAGATGTATCATGAGTTTCTTCAACTCTTGAATACCTTTTCTGCCTTCGTCTACGTTTTGCTTGATCTGCAAAATATTTTAAATAAAATTCATCTAAGTTTAAAAAGTGGAATACCCAAATATTTCTTCTTATAAAAAAAAAATACTTGTATTGTCAGTCTTTTCCTCCAACTTTTCTTGTGTATCACTAACTTGTGCGTCTGAATTCGGTTGATCGTCAGAACATCCATCTTTCTTTTTAGTACATTTACTTTGTGTTTCTTTGTTCTCAACCACATTATTTTCTTTTGCGATAAATTTGTTCTCTTTACTATTATCTTTTTCTGTATCTGACTGTATGTCTTGTCCATCATCATCATCAGTCAACATAGCTCCATCATCTAACGACTCGTGACTCTGTTACACGAAAAGGAATACTTAAGGTTTTTATTGATTTTCGAACTAGCTCTGGCTCATTTCCTAATGTTTAAAGTTCATTTCAGTTCAGAAACATATACTTCATTTTCAATACAAAGAATGATCGAATACAATTCTTTTTAAACTTTAATTTCTACTAATCAAATTTAAAATTCACAAGCTTGCAAGTGTGAAGTAAATATTATTCAGTTGTTTGTAACTTTACTAATTTTAGTTTATTTCGTATAGGTAGTTTTCGTTTTAATACAGATAAACAAAACAAAGTAATTAAATTCTTATTAGATTTATTTTGTTTATATTCAAATAGACAAAAATATATATAAATAGAGATAGGTGGAGATATTATATATATATATATATATATATATATATATATATATATATATATAATGACTTGTGAGTCATGAAGGGGCTCACTTTAATTGTAAATATACTTATCTAACTTATTTAATATAAACAATGTCTCACCTCATCAAAGCAATATGGATTTCCATCATCATCAAAATAAGTTTTTGTTGAAACAACCGGTTTTCGATATCTCAATGGACGTAATCTTGCCAGTCTTTTCCTATAAATAAGTTGACCTTTGGGGATCGCTAATGAATTGTAAGAGTAGCCCATTACTTGTAATGTTGTTTCTATTTTATCAAAGGCAACTTCTTCATCATCTATTTCATGGCTGTAAAAAATAGCAAGATTAATTAATGAAACATATAATAATATTTACAAACTGAATTGTAATTTGATACCTTCTCTTTAATGAAATTGGCTGTTCTTCAGGAGGACTTTCATCTCCATCATAAATAACATTGTTTGATACTCTACTATTTTCTCCAGATGTAACATTTGTTTGAACATGTTGGTTACTAGGATCTGATTTTATTTCTTCAGTGTTGTTACTGTCATTGTTTCCATCTTCTCCATCAACAGGTTTAGTAGCTTCTTTTTCCTTTTGTTCTTTAAGTAAATTTTGTAACAGCATACCAACTGAAGATATAATCCGAGCGTTTGCTTTTTTATTTCTCTTCTTAGGTTTAGTGGTTTTATCTTCCAGTTTGATTTGATCAATTTGTTTCTGTACTTCAATTACAGATGGTAATTCTTGTGAATTACCTTCACTATTTTCACATTCGATTTCTGATATCTTTAACTCCTCCATTTTATTCTCAACATTAACAGTTGTTATTGAGTTTTCTTTATTGTGGTCATTGTGACATATTATATAGTTTGCATAGTGTAACGCATATTGCTCTCCAAAATGCTTCTTCCACAGAAATTGCCAATATTCTTCTGAGTCCTGCTCTTCAAACTGCATTTGATCAGCATAATCAACATTGACAATGCGTGTTTGATCATTGAGCTGATCGTCAGATGACCTTGATGATACACTATAGTCATCTGTAGGTGTTGACACAGATGTAACATGGCTTGAAGTAATATTGTAACTTGAAAGAGTGAGCTTTGTTACATTAGTCATTGAATCTGTTCCCTGTAGTGTTCTAGGACTTACAATTCTTTCATGTTCAGAACAAGACCTTCTTCTATTAACAGGCAGCCACATATCACTATCTATATTATTTATTATTTCACCAGTTTTAAAATTTATATCTTCATTATTGCTTTCTTTTTGCTTCTTTTTATATGGGTTAACTTTTGAATCATAAGAGAATTTCCTTTCTCTTTGAGCTGTATTATTATTCTTTCCCTTATAATAAACTTCATCTTTATTGCAAATTTGTTCTATTGAATGTTGTTTTGGAACATTATATTCATCCAACACTACTTCATTATTTTTGGCTAAATATGCTGGATTTATGTAATCACTATACTTTTCTATCCAAGAAGCCCAAATAATTCTTTCCCCATTAAGAGCCCAAAACTTATCCCATGTATCTTCTAATAAGTAATTTTCATATGTTTTAATTATTTTGCAAGGATCTTGATCCATCATTTCTGTTTTGTCAAGAGTGGTGTAGTCAGATTGGCAATCTTGATAGGTGAGGTCAGCACCACTGTCACTGGGTTGTAACGCATGTGAAGGAAAGCAATGCAATTGATGAGGATCAAGTTCATCAGTTGAACAATAGTTGTCAGTGTGAGATGCACTGCAATAGCAACTAGCACCTTCATCTTTCTGCAAAGCAATCAATGGGTAAATATGCAAATTAATTGTTGTAGCTGATTATTTAAATTTCAGATTGGATATTCATATTAATAGATGTTTGAACTGTAGGCTTTGGGAACCAAACATCACAAGCAGAATTAATTTTTTAATCGTAAAAAACAGGTTTACTCTGGTTTTTTATTTCTTTATTGAATCACAAAAAAATAGTAAAAGTGAAAAAAGATTAGAAGTTTTCAGTTTCCATGAACAATTTGTATTGTGTATATCGTCGTCGTCGTCGTCGTCGCTTCAATCTATGGGCGTCCAATGCTGGACATAGGTCTCACGTAATGACGTCCACAAGGCCCGATCTTGCGCCTCCTGGCTCTAGCTACGACCGGTGACCTTCTTTATATCATCGATCTGCCTACACAGGGGGCGTTCGGTGCGGGGTCGCCATTCCAGCACCTTTGGCCCCCAAAGTCCGTCGGTCCTTCGGACTATATGCCCCGCCCATTGCCACTTCAGGTTCGCGATTCGTAGGACAACGTCAGTGACTTTGGTTCTAATATGGATCTCTTAATTTCTGATTCAAACACGTAGAGAAACTCCGAGCATAGCCCTCTCCATCGCAAGCTGAGTGACTTTGAGCTTACGCATGAGGCCCATAGTCATCAACCACTTCTCAGAACCATAGGTCATCACTAGCAACATGCACTGTGATTATATAATATATTGTAATGTGATAAAGATAAATAATTATGAGTGTGCAAGATTTTTTTACCATATTACTGGCTGGCTTACCTCACACTTAACTTTATATGAGGTATCCAAAGAGAAATGCACATGTGAATGATCATCAACTTCTTGTGACTGTGAGTATACAATTTCAACATCACTTTCACTTCCATATTCTTTATCAGCATAATATGTCCTCACCCCATCCCTTAAAAAAATTCTAAATTTTAGTCTACCAAGGTATCAAAAGTTTGACAGTATTATAGTACGAGTATATTAAGAATAAACATTTTGAATCTTTACTAACAATATATATTATTCAAATAAACTTTTGATACACTCAACATCAACTCTTCACTAAGTTTTTATGAAATGACAAAAACTCACAAAATTATTTCTGACACATATTGCTAATGAAGAGAGGTCAGAAAATATATGTTGTTAAGTTGACACAAAATTTTATTTTTATAGTTCTAACCAGTTCCATTTATTAATTTTTTTATATAAGGAAGTTTAGAACATTTCCAAAATCAATATCTAATCTGTCACTAATTATTGATTAAAGATATGAAATCTCAAGTTAATACATAACTTGTAACTAAGTTTTAACAAATCTTGAGAATATTTACTGTATTTTGTATCCCGAAATGCTCTAACTTATTTTCTTTATCTGATATTATAAAGAGGAAAAATTCATGTTGTGGTATGTAAGTATGTTTGTAGCATTTTCACAAAAAAATTATTCCAAAACTTTTTTTACTATTAAAACACATAGGCTATATTACTTTAAAAAAAGAAAAGGTATCCCAAATAAAAAGGCATTAATGTAACACAAGGTGTGAAAAAGTTGGACACAAAATATGTCATTGTGTATGCTGAGGAAACTATAGGTAGACCAAAAAATTGTTCTACCATATTATAGAAGGCAATTATATCTACAAAAAAGTCTGTGACAACATACATCCAACTACTGTAGTCATGCCACTATAACTACATTTTAAAAGTTAATAAAAGTGCAGACAATAATGAAACCATTTTATTCATACCTCTGTATTAATCCCTATCCAATTGAACGAAAACATTTTATTAAAGACTGTTTCAATATTGGTAAAATTATTTTATTTTTAAAATATTAAAATCGGACATTCCATTCAAAAGATACAATGAATTTTAAAATGTCAATCTACAGAAAATTGTAGCAACCCTGAACTGGGCCTGCAACTGATGAGTTTGCTCATATTCCAAGGATACCAATGATACCCACCCATAATACCTATACTGTTATTATTTTTATCAAGCTAGAGATTTAATAAATTCTTGAAATCAAGAATTTTACAATAACTATCATATATTTTTAAATTTGCTAATGTCAGACATTCTACATAAATGTTACAATTTGAAAATGTATTTGTTACAATATATATTCACTATCAAGTACGCTGGTGAAATCACAGAGCATTGCTAGTAATCTCATAAAGCTGATTTATAGTCAAATTTTTATTTGCCTATGATAGTAGAATTTGAATTTGTTTAAAAATGAAATATCATTTAGTAGATGGGATTTTTAGTCAACAGTAAAAAGTAGTTGTATAGGTCTTTGAGGATTGTATTATTATTTTTAGTAGTCTGTATTATTATTTTATACGTTTCTACAACAAGCTCCCAGGAGAAGTTACAAAGATGTCTCTTATAAAATTTAAATCTTTTATTAAAAGAAAACTAATTGAGAAATCATTCTATAATTTGAAAGAATACTTAGAAGACAAAAAAGCGTGGGGTAAATGAATTGCTCTATATGTATATAAATATAGAATACATTTTAAATATATATTGTAATGATGATAACAAAAAAAAAAACGTACACCCGACTGAGTTTGTTGTGGGCTCTTCTCAGATCAGGGCGCGAATGAACCCTCATAACTTTAGATTGTTAGTCGTTCTTTAATGTTATCATCAGTCATTCATGTAAATAATATATAGAAAAACGATATTTGACAATTCAAAAGTGCTGTAACAGGCCTACTTGAATAAAGATATTTTGACTTTGCCTTTAGCATATTCATATTAAAAAACAGTTTTATTTTATCATATACGCAAACGTAAATCTTAGGAATTTGTAAATCTGTTATATACAGTATATGTAATAACAAATTATTTTCTGTATGAAAAAATATTTTTGACACAGTTTAACACACCTTATGAAAGTTCGACTGCATAAACAATAAAAATAATTGTCGTCGTACAGTTCCTCGTTCTCGTTTATATAGAAATGAAATTCTGCCAATGGCTCCCATCTGTGGTAATGGTCGTAATACTCGGACATCATCACTGAATAAAACAAGTGGACTCCTGTAATAACTGATATTATAATATTATGTGAATTATGTTATGATTGAACTTTCATAAAAATATTACAAATCTACCTAAATTGCATACAACAGATTACAGATACAGACTAGGTATGAACGATTTTCTTCGATGTTAAAAAACATCGATATTTTTAGGCAAAACATCGATGTTTTGATAACTTCAACGTTACTGTCTGTCACGTTTTCGTGCAAAAACTCCTCAACCGATCTAAATGAAATTTGGTACATAGATATTCTCGTTCAGTGTTTCCCAATCTTTTTAAGGCACACCCTCTTTAAACATTTCTCTCTCTTGGTAATGAATCCAAATTATTTTGCTTTTGCATCGAAACGTGTTTTATTTGTTCCGCGAATTTGCCTTTTTAATATATATTTTTTTCAAAGCTATTGGTTAAATAACTTACAAATGCTATACCATCGATTGTTAACAAATATTTCATTTCAGATTTGTCGCTTAAAAATCATTATGAGTGTCAAACAGTTCCATGAATCTTTACAAACAGTTTCCTTTGGATTGTCATTGTACCTCTGTATATGACAATACTTTTACAGTAGAGATATTTCCATACTTATAAACAGTTCATACAGATGTTATTACGAATATTCATGGAATACGGTCCTTATTATTAATGATTTCTATGAAGATATAGTAAATTAATACTATCTGAGATAATGAAAAAAAATTATAATAATATAACTACAATGTATTTTTAAATAGCGAAAATTAATATACTATAAAAAGTTAAGGTAAGTAGCAGCCCATTAACGTCCCTCTGCTGGGCACAGGCCTTCTTACTCATATGCGAGAGGTTTTTTTATTAAGTATAGACCCAGCACGCTGCACTGCGGATTGGCAGGCATAGTATACTAGTGCACTCTCTATTCCTTCACTCTCATAATCCGATGTGACGGGAATCCAACATGACCAGAGAGAGATCTGGCGCAGGACTGACGGCTTAACGTGTTCTCCCAGGCACGGGATAGATTACACTGCCAACTTCAGACAAATATTGAGAAAATCTTGATAGAAAACTCAATACGAACCCAGGACTTCATTTTTACTGCGTAACATCGCGGCGCGCCTTCGCAACTTCGTCGGATCTACTTCGGGGGCCCGAGACACCACTGCGCGCACGCAAATGCTATCTTCACTTATACCAGTTTTTTTACATATTATATAGTTCATTTTATCAACGTTTTTCATTCACTAAGACCACCGGCAGTACATCCGGAGCTTGGCCCCAACACTTATGTCTGTAGTCGAACATGCCTACCACTAAACCAATGAGGCAGTATAAGTGGTAATTATTATATTTGCTCGCCACTTATCGCACCAATATAATTTGATATACAAGAAAAAGCCTTTAATTTTTACCTATGTATTGTCTTAATAATTTCAGATATTTTGAAAGGCCATCCATAGTATGATATTTTCCATAGTATGATATGGCACATGGGAGGCTAAACAAAGAGGCTGCAGTTGAAAATTGGCTGATGCCGTGTGCAATAAATATGACACACAGCATCAGCCGAGCTGCTCTACCTTTTCGGGACTGTGTAGGGGTTAAAATTGTGATTAAATCGTTATTTAGCGATAAGACCGCCTAGTGTACTCTTATATTTAAGTTTATTTTATTGCATATTATTTTCGTAGACGCAACAAAATGTATAAATAAATAAATTAAAAAATTAAACATAGTTCAATTAATATTCTACCGATTAGTAAAGTGCTCATATTTCTTTTTATTGTTTCTCCCCTGTCAAAACTGAGCCTTCTCAACACTTAAGTAATAGTATTAATCTAAAATTTAACAATTCTAAAATCATCGCCTTTCCCATTAATGGGGCAAATAAAATATAAAAAGATGAAGCAACTTTATGGCTCATACATATTGGTCAAATCTGTCAATACTTTAAACTTTTGACGTATGAATCACATGGCACATTTCTAATTGTCAATTTCAAAATTATCTATGGTCACTATAAAAGTGAAATAAGAATAACACATGTTGACAAATCAATCGTTTTGGTTACGGTCTTTACTTTTCTCATCAAAATAATTTAATATCGATACCAATTACACAACTGCACAATGGGAAAAAAAAACAAGGAGTCACTCGGTCGTGCTCTTATTAAGGACAGGTTTTCTAAAAATCGTCATCGCAGACATGTTGAAGATAACACCATGGTAAACAATACATCTGTGACATGAAATCATATTCAATATATGGGTTTTCAGATCATTATTAAATCGTCAAATACTGTATTTCTTTTATGTTATCAAATGTACTACTAATGTAATTACACATCGACTACGCCGAAGTTAAGGGTGAACCCGCAACAAACTTTCGGTTGTTTTTTTTATTATCATCATTACAATATATCCAATTTGTTATACTTGAGTCGGAACAATTTATTCTCTTTCTCTTGCAATTCATTTTGTATGAATATGTTAGCATTGTATTATAATTATATAATTAATTTAAACTTATTATCTGTACAGCTTCATACAACAGAAGTTAATGATGGGTATGAATGGGGCCGTTTAAATCTACAGTCTGTGACAGCTGAGTCGTCACTGCAAGAGTTCCTGTCTACTGCAGAATTAGCTAACAGAGAATTTATTGCTGAAAAGTTAAATATAAAATACATAAAATCAACACCATCTGAAGTACACCTTGCTACATCACAACCCAATTTTGATGAACCGTTAACTGTACCAAGAAGGCTAGTAAAGCTTTTTATAAATGAAATATTTATCAAGTTGATAACTATTATAATACAACAAATGCACATTTTCTTGATAAAAAATCTAGCTTTAAATTCATTACAATAACTTTTAGGCCTCCTTGGAAACCAGGAATAGAAGCAGAAGAGCAGCAAATTAGGGAAAAGGATGCCTTCTTAGAATGGCGAAGATATTTAAATACTTTACAAGCAAAACTTGGTGCAGCTGTCACACCTTATGAGAGAAACCTGGAGCTTTGGAAACAGTTGTGGAGAACTTTGGAAAAATCAGATGTGGTGTTAATTTTGCTAGATGCAAGGAATCCTCTTTTATTCAGGTAAGTAAATGAGTATTAAGGGCTTAATAACATCCTACTACTACACCTGAGTCGAAGTGCATCCACTGCCTCAGTGGGCCCCTCTGCAAAAACATCCTATTGAGTGTTGTTAGAGTATAGGCCCACCTTGCTATTCTATTGTGGGTTGGCAGAAATGTACCCTAAAATCTCCAGGTATATGCAATTTCCAAATTTAAATAACAAAAACAAATTTAAACAATATTTAGAAACACAAACATATATAAAAATAAATTGCTGTAAGTTAATGTTGCTAAAACTTGGAAACGGCTAGAATGACTTGGCAAATATTTGTTTTAAATTATTTGTGGAAATCAATGAAAGGTTTTAAAAGTGAAAAAATGCTTGCATTATAGTAAAAATAACATTTCACTTTCTCATAGAAACTATTTCTAGGTGTCATATGTTTAATGTCTTCACAAATCAAATTAAGTTAAAAGAAAAGTATTTCTTTTTTTCATTTGTTTTCAAAACAAAATATCTTTATTAAAGTAGACCTATTACAGCGCTTTAGAATCGTCAAATGTATATTTTTTCGACACACTAATTGTAATGTATGTCTGATGATGGTATTAAAGAACAATTTAAAATCGAAAGTTACGAGGGTTCCTTCGCGTCCTGATCTGAGAAGAGTCCACAACAAACTCAGTCAGGTATTTTGTATTTTTTTTTGTTACCATCATCATCATATTAGTTTAATATATTTCAATTCAAATTAGAGCAACTCATTCACTCCCACATGTTTCTATCGTCTAAGTAATTTTGCAACTTATAATATGATTTTTCTATTAACATTCATTAACATAAACTTTAAATTTCTTACATATATACGCAGTGAATAGTCATTATGTTAACTGCTCTGAATTTGTTTCTTAGTTACTTTCTTGGGCCTATATTGTGAATTGCACGAACAGCCCTTCTCTGCAGTACAAATATTGCGTCAATATCAGCAGCATTACCCCAAAGTAGAATACCATATGACATAATGCTGTGAAAATAGCTGAAATATACTAGTCGTTCAGTTTCAATATCTTCCAGACGACGAATTTTTTTACCGCGTGAGCCGCAGTGCTGAGCCTATTCGATAGTTCCTCGTTATTAAGTTTTGCAAAGGTTTTAGTTTGTTTAACATTAGGCAGAGTAAACTTGATTAATTTTTTTTCTTGCCATTCAGCAATAAGTTACTAGTTTCAAACTCTTGTAATACTTTGACATTTGATATGACACCAACAATTACTGATCGCAACTATAATAAAGATATCTGCATATTTAGCGGAACAAAATAGGGTTCGATATCTGTATCATATAAGGTTGCTGGCTGGTTTATACGTCATTTAATTTAAAAAGAAACCATTTCAAATTATGAAAACAACTGAACATCACATTTTATGTAATTGTTTTAATTTTATTCAAATACACCTTTTCTGGAGCGAACTTCGAGTATTTCTTCCTTCAGTTTGATTTCAAATTTCATTGATTCTGATTCATACTGTTTTTTTTTGTTAATTTTTTTAAAACCGCGTATCTTTTTGGAGTTAAGAACTGAATTATGCCTGACTTAGCGCCAACGTAGATGGCCAGGTTACTCGAAATCCGAAAAAATGGTCAAACCTACAGAGTGATATCCAGAGATCTTCGACGACCTGTTTCATCGATCCATCGCAGTATCCCACGGTTCAGGGAGACCGGTACTTATGTGAGAAGAGCAGGACAAGGCAGAAAAAGACTCACTTCTAGTAGGGATGATCGTTTCATTCGGCTTCGTATACACGAAGCGGAACGTCCAAGCCCGACATGAGTTAGAAACAGCGCAGGGTGTAACCGCAAGTGAGCGTACGGTACGAAGGTTGAAAGAAGCTTCTTTTGGGTTCATTTGTCCTCGCCGAGGCTACAAGGCTTAACAGGAAACAGGTTAACTTTTGCTCAGGTACATCGACTTTGGACGGACCAATGGAGTAAGGTATTGTTTAGTGCTGAGTGCAGAATACTCTTAAATCAAATTGATGGCAGGCAAAGAATATACAGACGCAAAGAAAAACGACGCATTCAGACAAATTTTGAAACTACAGTTGCATGTAGTGGTGGATCAATAATGGTTTGAATTCGCACAGACTTGGTAGTGATTAACAGAGGGAGTCTGACTGCAGATCGCTATATCAGAGAAGTTTTAGAAGAAAATATCGTACCGTTGGCCCCATATATCGGTGACGATTTTATTTTTATGCAGGATAATGCTTGGCCGCATACCGCTCGGTTAACTCGAGCATATCTTAATTATATGAATATCACTGTTATGGAGTGGCCGGCGAGATCACCGGATATGAACCCAATAGAGCACGTTTGGGACTTGCTGACAAGAAAATTTAAGTCCAGTATTCCAGCTGCTGCCAGCGTGGGTGTACTGCGAATCGCTGTAGTTGAGGACTGGCGGAGATTGTCCCAGGAGACCATCGATAACATCATTCTTAGTATGCCTAGACGGGTAGATACTTTAATAAGAGCACGTGGAGGAAATACGCGATATTAATAGCGGGTAGCTGTGCATAAAGGTTGCGTTTTTATAGTTACAAATAATTTTTGCTCCGGTTAGGCTTTGACTACATTAGTTACTATAGTTGAAATATTCAGAAATTATCAATCATCTTTTTATTTATTGTTTCTGAGGCGGTACAAGGTTTGCCGGGTCAGCTACCAAGTTTTATAAAGGGAACTTCATGGTACCTGTCAGGGATTTAAAACATGTGTCTGCCCATTGAGCAATTACAGCTTGTATTTTATGAGCGTGGATTTTTTAAAATCTATATTTTGGTATCTTTTTCATATTATTATTATATATAATAGGCTACGCAGTTTTCGCTGATAAATTTTAGTATAATCGATTGTGCTTTTTGCCATTTTTGTGTTTGTCCAGTATATTCTTGAACTGATTTAGTGATCTCGTAGTCACCATACTCTCCGGCAATTGGTTCCACTGGTGTACAACTCTATTACTGAGAAAGTGCTTAAATGGATTTGATGATACTCGCTTGCATCCACGTTTAAAATTGTGACCTCTTAGCTTGAGGTTACACTTTTTATAAAATACTTCATCAAAACCTGACTCATTGAAGAAACCGTTCATGATTTTGTAAGCTTCTATGAGATCGCCTCTTTCTCGCCTACTCTTAATGCTTACATGCCTTTGCTTATATGTAAAATTTCTCAATTATAATTATTTTATGGTAATATGTTTTATATTGAACATTATTTAATGGCAAATTGTTCCAATAATATATTATTTTCTAACAGATGTTTTGATTTAGAACAATATGCAGCTGAACAAAACTGTAAATGTATACTTTTACTGAATAAAGCAGATTTAACCACTGAATATGTACGGAAATGTTGGGCAGATTACTTTACAAACGAGGTGCGATGTACTTAATATATTATGTGTGTCAAATATCATACTTCCTAGTATGGTACTTTTGGAACAGTATTAAAATAAATTACAGTATTTAATAAATTGATATTTTTTTCAGAAAATTTCTATTATATTTTTCTCAGCTGCAAAGACTACAAAGGAAAGAAAAGTATCTGAAGATAGTAATGAATATGAAAAACCCAGTCTAGATGATTCTTCCATAGACATAAGTGAATCTGGTGAAGAAAGTGATACTGAAAATCCAAATTCATTAAATGATACACAAGATGATATAGAACTATTTAAGAGGCAATTGGAAGATCTTGATAAAGCTGTAAACAGAACTGCTAATAAAATAAATTCAATACAAGATGCACTAGACACCTTTTTAGAAAACTTAAAACTCAACAAACCCATAGAATGTATTGGAAGTATTGGAGAAGCAATTACACAAGATAATGTAAATAATGACACAAATATTGATACAAATAACGTTTTTAATTCTCATGAAATTTTTGACCGAGACAAATTGTTGAAAGTGCTTAAAGAACAAAAGTTGCATAAGCATAAGAATCCTCCACGAACAACAGTTGGACTTATTGGATACCCTAATGTAGGAAAATCAAGTACAGTCAACATTTTAATGCAAACAAAAAAGGTAAGTTAATTTAAAATTAACTAGCTGACCTGCGCAACTACATCTGCATACACTTAATTGTGTGTTTAAAAACAGCAACATTTATTTGATGCTTATGTAACTTTGTCCCAGCCCACACCCTACAGCCGCTGTGCAGCTGCTTTTTCAATCTCTGGAATCTAGGATATAAATTTTATTGAAATGCTATTAAGGGCAGTTTTGATCTGCATGGAATATGCAACATATGTAATGTATTGAATTTGATACAGTGTTGTATAAAATAACTTGGTATATACATGTTTTTAATAACATATTTATTTGTGGGATATTCTTCATAGATAAATATATATTTATTTAAATAAATATACTATCGCAAGCTCTTTTATCCATCTTTTTACTATTCCATAATAGATTAGATAGAGTAAATTGATCTCGTAAGGATTAGCCAGCATTTGATATTTAGTGCACAGAAATATCTTTGTTGTTACAAATTTTTCAGCTTTTTTGCACTATATTATGTATGGTTTATACCTATCCGTGGTATTCAAGGACAGATGCAAAAAACCAGATAATGAATATACCAATGACCCCTATTTATAAACGGTTAAATAGTTTCTTTATAATATCAATATGCAAAAAAAATTCAAATCAGTCCAGAATAAATAGAAAATGAGAAGTCTTGGGTTCAAACTCTGGGCAGGCAACTACATTTCGCTTAATAGAAAGTAGTTTGGGTACTTGATTGTTCTTTTTTTTTTAATCGTATCATTTTGCTTATCAGTGAAGGAAACCATCGTGAGAAAACGTGCAAATCTCAGTGGCCATTTTTAAATATCTCTGAAAACCTTTTTTCTTATGAGTGAGGAGGCCTGTAACCAGCTGTGGGACATTAAAAGACTGCTACTTAATTACTTCCATTTAATATAAATGTACCTACTATTAATAAAAATGAGTTAAAATAAATTAACACCAGACCAACCATAAAAGCTTGAAGGGCCACAGATTGAGTATATGTGGTATAAAACCTTACATATACACAAATTTATTCCTATTTGTATAACTAGATTGTATTAATGATTGTAATGATTGCATTTTAAGGTTAGTGTTAGCTCAATGCCAGGACACACTAGGCACATTCAATCATTAGTTTTAGATGAGGACATTGAATTGTTGGACTGTCCGGGCCTAGTGTTACCAGCTTATGCAGTGGCCCCAGATCTTCTATTGACTGCTGTACTGCCCATTGACCAGGTAAATCAAATTCAGCGTGTCTCTTTTTATACTTTGCATAAACAGTCATTTATTTTTTGTCTATCCACATTGCATTATATAGCAATAAAACTTATGATCCAAAAGGAAAGATTTAACAACGGAAATGTATAAAAGATTTGTATTGTATATATAAATTGAAATATTTGTAGATATATTAATTATATGTATGTGGCCTAAGCTAACTTGTATACGATTTGGAAAGAGCTGTTAGTGCAGTATATATTGTTTTATAAAAAAGTGTGTAATATATATATATATATATATATATATATATGTTATACACATATTTATATAATATAGGTTTCACTTCAAATTTGACTTGTAGTCAAAAGCACACTCGTTTTTTTTGTCCGATAGTGTTATTATACTTGAAATCTATTCTGTAATGTGAGCGATTCCATTTTACCGTTTGTGACCTTTTTATAAAAAAGGTTATCGACCCGTGATCTAAACTAAGCATGGGATAACTAACATATCCGCTATTTGCTTCTTTACTGATAAAATAACAACTTATGAAAATACTTAGATCAAAAAGAGCGTTATTTAGTTATTTTCAATATTTAATAATGGAGTGAGCAAGTAATAACTGCAACTAATAAAAAAGCAGTGTGATCGAGATGTGTTATCCAAAGCAATTGCCTCAAAGACCCTCTTAAATATACATATACTTTTAATTAAATTCAAAATTATATTTAAATTCTTAAAAAGATTGAGATTATAATCCATTACACAATACCTTCTATATGATAATCAGTGTCTATCATATATTTTGTGTATATACTAAATCTGTGATTACCTACCTCGTACCTAATATGTAGATTATAGAAAAAATGAAAATATTATTGAACCTATAATAACGTCCGAGTTATAGTTATTGAAAATAAGTAATAACTCTCAAGATTAACCTAAATTATAGAGTAAACTTCTGTAAAACACATAGTTGGCGTTAATACTGACGATGAGGGAGACAATAAAATTAAATGTAATATGGTTTATTCAGATGCGTGCTCATGACACAGCAATGGCCCGGCTCTGTCAATTAGTTAGTCGACATACCTTTGAACGGAAATATGGTCTATTGTTACCGGAATATGAAGGCCATGAACTAGAGTACAAGAAGATCCTTACTGCACATGCATGTAAGTGAAATTTCAGCTATTTATTTTTTACCTTTTTTGGGACACCGCTGGGTTTTAAAAAACGAAGGCAAAATGGCTGACGGGCTGTACATTTCACATCATATGATAATTATATAAGAAATAGTTGACCGGACAAACTTCGAATCGCCTGAGAATTAATATATAAAAAGCTTAATGATGATTGCAGAATGTTTAGACTTTAGTAAAAAGTGTAGTCATAACTTAACCATAACAAAAGAATTCGTTATAAATAAACGCGATCTTTAAGACCAAATTCCCACCAATAATATTATAGGTGCGATTAGAAATTGTTGATTATCAATGTCATATGTCAAAATATGTTTGATAGGCAGAAATAGTGTCCATGGGAAAGGAAAACTGTTGCTACGTTACTATATTCCTAGCATTTATAAATTTAACCACTTTTTAAACCTTCTCTGGACAAATAATTCAAAACCAAAATTAACCATATTATTCCTGCCCTATTTTTATGTTTAGCGAGACTAACGACCAGCAATTTATTTATATATATATATGTCGGAGAATAAGAGAGAACGGAGAAGCATAAAGCACAGGGGCGTATGGTTCTCCGCCGACATCGTTATTAATTTCTTATACTGTGGGCGTTACCCACGGGTAATGCCGGTGCAATCAAACACTTTATTAATTAACTCGAATTATAATGTTCAATCACTTAATGTTGTTCCCGATATCCATTTACACAAACTCATTAACAATAATTGCTAGGAACGCGACAGTTCCAACAGTAGAATGCTCCGGTCGAGCGCCACTCGACAACTGCCGAGAGACTCCCGCCCGACTGCCACCATTGACTCTGTCCCACGCCGATAGATGGCGCCAGCGTTCCACAGACGTCTGCCCTCCGACATATAGATATTGTTTGTTTTCCAAATGTTAATGTTATTTTAGCCATATTCTAGGAAATTCCTTTATTTTGATTTGTGTGTATGTGTGCGTGTTTACATGTGTTTCCGTAAAAGGTGATAGAGGTTAATATAATGTAATAGCGAGCGATGTTTAAAAATTCTAGTTAACAGAGGCTTCATGACGGCGGCTGGACAACCGGATCAATCGCGGTCAGCTCGTCTTTTCCTAAAGGACGCTGCAAGTGGTCGTCTGCATTGGGAACAACTTCCACCAGGATGTGAACCCGCTCCTGTAGACCATCTTATAGAAGAGAGAAAGAATGATACGAGGAAACCTACGCCAAGAGAAGCGAGAGTAGTTGAGGTAAGGCCAAACGAATTTCAGGCATCATTTATTATTACGATATCGATTATTGAGGTCATTATGAGTTACTAAAAATATTTTTGTGCTTATTCGAAATGCGTTTTTAAAACATACAGGACAATATTATTTCACGGTAAGCCTTGATATAGTTTAACACGTCCGCCGCCAAGGCATCCTTATATACGTAACGCTCTTCTTTGTCTTGTTAAATTGGTTGTCTTCAAAAATCAAAGTAGCATAGTGAAATTGTTTTTATAACATCATTGTAGATGTGTGAGAAGTGGATCTATCTAGGAAAAGATAATGTTTATAAATAAGCATGTTATATTACTGCACATAAAAACATAAAAAGATTCAAAAGTAACAAAAAAAAATATTTACCTGTATTTTCGTAACTATTGAAAATATAAATTTACAAAATTATCGTATTCACAGACGTAAAAAAATACAAGCAGATGAACCAATTTGGCGATTTAGTATTATATATATTCTTAATTAACGAAGCGCTGCCATAAAGTGGAAAAAAATGTACTTGTACTATAAAATTCCCAAAGAATTTATTTGATGTTACTGTTTTATGTGGTACATATTTATTGGAATTAAAAAGTCTCGTCAGTGAATAAAGGGTTAAAAGAAATTTAATGCAGGAAGCTTCGAAGTATTATCAATATAAAAATATCCAATGAATAATTTGGGGGTAAAAAATTGCTGATGTGCGTTTGTATGTTATGAATTGATGAGATAACTGCAGAGGAATCCTTTGATATCTAATCGAAACGGTTATAATTTAAAAAAAACTTAGAAATCCAAGATAAACATTTTGTCAGTAAGCTTATATGGGAATTAAACAATATCCTTTATGTCAGCGGTCGGAGAACCGGGGTAAATTACGCCAAGTGGGGTAAAATGAAATTTCTGTGAGTAAAAAGTATATATTTTTAATTTTCTATTTCATAAACCTGTTTTTTTCAACTTAACAATTTAGCGACATATGTAGGCGACGCCATCTCACTCTTCACCATTAACTGTTCTTGAGTTATATCTTTGCGCCGTAAACTGTGGGGGCGATTTTTTTTCTTCAACTGTATATATATTAACTATTATTACCGTTATGTATTACTAGGTATTACATAGATAAATTGAATAAATGATGTTTAAATTAAATTTTAAATTATTGTTGTCTTTTCAAAATCATCGGTTTTTTTTTGTCTTCGCCATGGGGTAATATCAAATTAAACAAAAATACTTTAGGGTCATATTTTAAAAATTTTCTCGACCGCTGCTTTATATACATAGGAGGCCGACTCTCTGTCCTACTGTGTTAGCAGTAAGACCGCAGTAATCTTATGCCAATTACAGATTTTTCTTATGTTTACAATGTCTTATAAACAATGACAGCTGATATTCCGTACGTCGTGTATATTTGCGTGCGTATGTGTGATGTGTGTGTGTATATGCGTATGTTATTAATTTAAAGATAAATTAAATTATATTATATACTCAGAACATTATTTTAAATTAGATGATATCAATAATGTTAAATTGTTCAAAATAAAAAAGCTAAAATTCTATTTAAATCTATGAAACATGCTGTTTTGTAACACACATTTCATTTTTTTGAATTTTTGAAATGTGATTATTAAGTTAAAGCCTTCTTTTTAGCCACATTAGTGAAGTGGTTAGTATGTTCGGCTACAGACATGAGGATCTGGGTTCGAGTCCAAGGTCGGGCGAATTTGACATGTATAAAAAATTTGTTGCATTTTCTATTAATATTTGCCCGAATTTGGGAAGTTGGCGGTGTGTTCCACACTTGTGTCTCGGAATGGACGTTAAGTCGTTGGCCCTGCGCCTGATCTCCCTCCGGCCGTGTCGGATTGCCGTCACATCAGACTATGAGACTGAGGGAATAGAGAATTCACTTATGTACTATATTTGTCAACCCGCATTGGACCAGCTTGGATCTATGCTTTAAAAATCCGCTATCCTATGAGTGTTGACGCCTGTGCCCAGCAGTGGAACGTTTATGAGCTGCTGCTTACCTTTACCTTACCTTTTTTTAGGGCTGGGTGAATAGGTCAGCAGAGATAGACGATGCATTTTTCAAAACGCATAACAGTACAGCGCACGTTAAAGGAAAGCCCATCTTGGGGTAAGTTACGGTCCTTTAATGTATTTTTTAACAAAAATCATATTTTGAAATGAACTTTATAGGCACTCTGCACTTTATTTTGTAAGTTTTAATGAAACTAACCCATCACGTTAGGCTATGTAACGCCCGATTTATGAAAGTTGACTCGCCGACCAAGGAAGCGATAGAGCTACTGTCAGTGTGTTACATTTTTTTTAATACATTGTAAAAGCAAAGCCATATTCGTCTCGATACAATTATTTATTCCATCTTTATCAGATTTTCCTTAGTTAAAAAACGTTTTACAGCCATTCAATCTTCCATACGAAATCGTAATTCAAACATAAAATCACTTTCTTCTAATTTTCAATACGGAACATAATTCCAGCCTTGCTTGCCAGTTGCCAGTACCAACGCGCCGACCACTGAACTAAGCATAAATCCTCTCTGGCGCTCTGCATGCCGTTTGCCCACTTGTCCGTCAATATAATATAATAGCTATCGCACTCCGCTGTTTAAGCTGGATCCAAAGGCGCGTAACAACATTGTTGTCTATAACAGGTTTCGGCAACCTTTTAGAAGAGCCACAAATATAAGGATATCGGCGCGGGCCATATTTCTTCTAATAAACACAGTTTATTTAAACAAAATTGTTTTTTACAATTTTATATTCCATATATATTTACTCTCTTTTGCCTGCGGGACGCATCGTAGTGGCTTACGGAGCAAATACGACGCGCGGGCCGCGGATTGTATATATATATATATATATATATATATATATATATATATATACTATAACATTACTCTATAATTTAGTAAATGTTATTATTTTATGAATATGAAACAATAAAAGTCTTAGTAATCTCGCCTTGTTTTTACTCCTATGGTGTTAAATACACAACAATTTTTTTTATATTATATTGGTGACGCCACTTTCGGCAGTTTTTTGGTTTGATCTTGACGGTGCCTCGTAAAAAATGTTTCCTTTTCCCAAAGTACCCTATCTTTTCCCTCGCGTGCATATACTCTCTACGCTTCCGCCGCGCAAGGTGTGTTTTAGCCTACCGCTGATATCTCCGCTATAAATCCGCTCGTATCTTCGTTTTGAAGATATACGAACCGCTATCGAAGAAGTGAACAGCTGGCCGTGTCGCCGCTGCAACCACGCCCGTGCACAGCCCTTCGTCGAGTAGGAGCAGATCCCGATACTCCAGGTATGTGCACGCGATTCCTTCCCCCTTCATCACTATCACCCCTTACGCGGCCACTAGCCAACTCCTTCTTTCTAAACCTATACAGTCCATTCCTCTCCATCTCAATTCCCCGCCCCGCTACATGGACGGTGGCCTCCTCTGCGCTGCCGCTCCATATATTAAGTTCGTAATTGGGATTGCAAGACCGCGGAAGTACCATATTCTCACAGTCCTTTAAATAGCAATTTTGTCTATAGGCGATAGTGTTAAGCTAGCTCTATGCTTCTTTGACGGCTTATTTCTCTAAATTTAATTGATTTCTAATTCTTGATTTTCTTATTCCTATTTTTTTTATAGAGTTGTTTTTTGATTAAATGTGAAATGTGTTTTCGATTTTATTCGTGTTATTCTCAGGTAAGGCCGATGATCTTCTAACGTCCCAACTGATTTTTGTTCAGTCCAACTTGTAGAATCAATAGAATACTTTCTTTTTTGCTGTAGGTGGTGGTGCTGATGCCAGTACGTTAATCTACAAAGATATAATTTATCTCGTAATAGTTTCTACAGTTTCTTACCGGAACGCATTTTTTGGATGGTGCTATCTAATTGCTTCCCTACACCCAATTAGAGATTGTAGCGACACATAATACATACTATTGAAACCGGCCACTTCGGCGTTAACAGGCTTTTAAAATAAATAGTCAATTTTGGAATGGGAAAGGATTTAGACAGCTGCGCGCTGATGGTCAGTTTTGACTAGGAGTTGAGCGATACATCATTCTTGGTGATTAGCCGGTGATTTTTCTATATTGTCTTCAAAAAATCTTCTGGAGTGCTTGGTCCAGCGAAATCTTGGAGGTACTGCAGGAATTGCGACGCATTGCGATCACCAACATCTTCCTGTGCTAACTGTCCGATCTTACTCTCGCGTGAGGGTGTTAATCGTCTTATTAGTTCGGTTTTTATTCCGTCATATTTCCGACTCGCTGGTGGATTCACAATGATATCCTTAACTATTATCGCGTGGCATATCTCTAAGTTAGCAATGACGTTGTTAATTTTCACGGAATCGTCGGAGATTCCCAGGTTAAAAACTGACTTTCTTGGATGCTAAACCAAATTTCCGGGTCTTCTATCGAGAAACTCGGCACCTTCAAATTTGTTTTACGTAAATCATATGAAAAATCTTGATGATAGCGTTCAACGGGTTGACATTTCTTTCTCTTTTGTATACGCGTTGTCATAGCAACGTCGCTATGATATTCGTCGTCGCTGCTTTTTGCCATCTTTGTTTTAGTGCGGGGTCACCAATTTAGCTGGGCAGCACGTGGGCTGGTAGCGCGAATAGAAAAATCACCAGCTAATCACCAAGAATGATGTATCGCTCAAATCCTAGTCAAAACTGACCATCGGCGCGCAGCTGTCTAAATCCTTTACCATTCCAAAATTGACATTTTATTTTAAAGGCCTGTTTACGCCGAAGTGGCCAGTTTCAAAAGTATGTACTATGTGTCGCTACAATCTCTAATTGGGTGTAGGGAAGCAATTAGATAGCACCATCCAAAAAATGCGTTCCGGTAAGAAACTGTAGAAACTATTACGAGATAAATTGTATCTTTGTAGATTATAAATGTAGCTTGATCAGGAAATATCTTAAAAAAATCATATTGAAAGAAAGAAAAAAGCTTTTATTCAATGATGGTGTAACAAACAGCATTATCATAAACAGCATTACTATCTGTAACACCACATCGAAAGGGTTTCCAACTCAGCATATTATCGTGTGTAGCAGAAACACACGACGTTGATTTTTAGCGGCCGGTGACGCCACAGCATACAAAATTTAAAATTAACAGAGAACGTATACAAACAGGTATTAGAAACAGTAGTAACAACAAAAAATAAAGTTACCAAAAAACATCGTTGACAAATATTAACTTTAATTATATTATGACAGATGTGTATCTTATGCCCGAATTCACCAACCTCCCATAAATATTATATGTCCGCGAAGTATGTTTACGGGTCAGTTAAGAGGACTGTTATATAGCTAAGGGGTGCCGTAACAATGTGATGCTTTAGCGTGTTTGTGTAATCGGATATTATAGTCCTAATAAACTGAGATTTCAATTAGTTAGATATATTTTAATTGAAAAGTTCAGACAGACATTCGCATCCCGAACTATCAAGACAGTGGCCGGTTATAATCTGGCCGATGCAATTAAACAGCTTACATAGCAGTTTAATAGCAGAGCAGTTTATAACTTGTCTCGTTAATAATATTAACTACTTGAATAGTTTCGCAGTATTACACAGAAAGCGATTGGCTTATCCATAATTATTACAAGTAAAGTTCAAACAGATTTAACGGCCTCATTGGCGTATTGGTAATAGTACGGACTTGGCTAGTAGGAATCCAGAGTTCGATATCCAGGACCACTAATTATGGAAATGATATACTCTTATTCTAATTTGTCTACGGTTCGACCGGTGAGACTTTGGCCATATTTATTTACCACCGTACCAACAAAGCCCCTATCGGCAATAAAAACTGTAAATTTTTATACCACTATCATTTATTTATTTTTGATCCATGAATTCGAAAACCATATAGTTTTCTGAATTTTTTGTGTACATGTTTTCCTGATAATAGATTTATAGTTAAATATATAAGATAACCCATATTGGTAAGAATTCACTAACCTACATTTACCCAACAGTTTTCGCATTTATATTAGATAGTGCATACGTTACCGCGTCCGTATTTACTTTTAGAGCAATTTCTACGCTCGTTAACTGCCCGTCTCCTCGTAAAGCAGTTAAATTTTATGAATTAACGCTTGGCTTGCGTCCAGGGTGCCAGTTTCGTCTCCAGAAGTTTATTTAGGTTGCCCTTAAATATAATTGACAATATTTGGTGTCGCTTTCATCTGGACTATGTGATCTGTTATGAATCTCTTTTAACATCCTGCTTAGTGCAGGCCTGTTTAGGGCTGAAAAAAAAATTTTTTTAACGATTCCTTGCGTAACAGTATATATGATACATTTGATAAAACGTAGTTCTAGAAAGGTTTTAAAGGGTTAAAGTTAATGAATAATATACGACCAATCGATTAATATTATTTTCTCGCCTTTTCGCACGCAATATCTATTTATTAGATTTTTTATTTATAGTATATTATATATTTTGTCATATTTTGTTAACAAATGTCTTTAAATAAGATTATATTTCAGTGCAAAAGGTCATCAAAATGCTGATCAACCAATCCTCAGCAAACCTTGGAAACATGAAAAGAAACACGCGAACAAGAACAAGAGAGAAAAGCTAAGAAGAGTTTATGCTCATTTAGATGAGCACTAGCTATACATTATAAATTATCTTTTAAAATAATCCCGGTTGCAAGGCCTACTTTGTATGTCTTTGTAATTCGTAAATATTTTCACAATTTGTTTTAATATTTTTTTAGAAAATATCCAACCGAATTTAACGTTTTTGAAAAAGTGTTGTACTTTTAAAAATACTTATAACATTGTGAATTTGAGTTAGATTTCAATATTGTTTTTCGTGGTCGCAATAAAAAGGTTAATATGTGCGTGTTTCGCTTCACGTGATAAATGCGTGCGTATTTCTGTTGCACACGTCCGTCACAATTGCGCGCCAAATATGTCCTGATCGAAAAATCGTTAAATTGATCCTAACCTAATAAAATAAGTATCCCAGGTGCTAGGTTGTTGAGGTATTTTCAATTTGTTACACTAGAATAAAGTGAGTTAACTTATCTGGATTATAAATTCTTTATTTACTATTTATATTACAGCAGAGGGTATTACTGCACCGCTAGGCAGTAATTTTTTTATTATATAATGAACCCCCGGTGTGGTGGTCGGAGACCATATTCACTTAACTATTATAATTACATTTTTAGGCCTTTTATTTAAATAATTTATACAAACAAGATTTTACATTATTACTATCGCATATTCACAACATTGTACAAATTGGGACAAGACATGAACAATTTTTATGCGTCTCATTTTATTATATTCTATCATTAATACCAGACGGACATCGCATCCTTATTGTCATGTGTTGTCCCTATTTATTACCATCGTAACTATCTTTTCACAATATTCCATAAATAATTTGGCGTCATGCTCCTTATTTAAAATGACAGGGATGGTGTCCCTACACAGATTTAAATTGAAGCATTGTACTACGTCTATTAGTCTTTAGCTGTGCTGTGGACATTCTAGTATATATATATATATATATATATATATATATGTGGCACTGTTTCACCTACATTGTCGCCGTAGACAGCTTGGACTCTCTTTGCATTTAAATCTGTGCAGGTACTCGGCAAACTCCCCGTGTCCTGTCGGGGCTTGGGCTCACTTTATTCCTCTATAAAAATGTTTGTGCACATTCAACTGAGGGTAGGAAGATATTTGTGACAGAGGCTGTTTGTCCGGTTACATAACGTTCGGCTCATCTCCCTATAATGTCCTCCCATTCTCTTTTGACGTACGAGAGGAGACAACTATCATAAGCGGGCCTCGTCTTTAGTTTCAGTCTACTTCGCCAAAAAGTCAGCTCTGTCGTTATCGGCGACTACCACGGGTGCTCTCACTCACCTAGTAGAGGTCGATGCCTCTGCCCCTTGCTCTCAAGAGGTTTAGATTTCTCTTGATTGCAATGGCTAGAGGGTGAAAAGTCTCGGTGCTGCCGAGCGTTTCCAATACCGACCTGAAATAACTAAATATACTCACGGATCCGTCGCTGGCATTTAGGGCGACTTACGTCGCCTGATACAGTACGTACAGCTTCGCCTGGTATATCGTGCAGTAGAAATAGTGTCGAAACTTTTTGAGTAAAGTCTCTTCCCCATCCCCAGCACGTCAGAGCTGCACCCTCCATCCATTTTACTGCCATTCGTGAATATTCTTAACCCAGTTATTTTCTTTGCGGCATCGGACTTGGACTGCATATTTTCTATATCTGGAGCCTTCAGAAAGCTGACCTTTCTCTCTAGCTCCCTGCTGCACTGGATTTCCAGTGGTCGTCCTCACTTTGCTTCATATAATTTTGCCGCTTCCTTTATCCGGAGGTCCAGTGATAAAAGGTTTGCCAACAAAAGGCGTTCAGTGACACGGTACAGTAGGATTTGCATATTTTCTGGGCAAAACCCCGCTGTTCTATTGTGTCTGTATTTTTATTTTTTCTGTGGCCGATGCCAACACGCTCAAGGCATACATTATGATAGGTTTTATTGCTGTCATCTATATAGTCCTGATCACCTCGGAGTTATAGCTTTAGACTGTTTTGATATGATCATTGAAGGTTAATTTATGGTCGATTAAAAGCCCAACAATTTTTACTTCCCTTACTATTTCGATTTAGGTACCGCCCATCTCTAGGCGTGGGGTTTTAGCTTCTTTGCTGTGACCATGGCGTTGGTTTTATGTGGTGCGAAATTAAGCTTATTTGCGAGGCTCCACTCACAGATATGGCTACGCGGTTGTTACGGGCCTCGAGGCGCATCTCATTGCTCGGGCCTGTGTGTGTTATAAATGCAAATAGATTTTAACCATCAGGGCTAGGGCGCGTTCACGCTGTGGGTCTCGTTATCTGTTTGTGTAAAGTAGGTTGTCTTGTTAGATTGTTGCGTCGTCCTCTGCTATGCCACCTCCTGCTCCTGGATTCGATGGTGTTATGAAAAGCTCCCGAGGTTGGGGATGCCCGGTCGCTGGACGGTCGGTTACTAGGGAGAACCCGCAGAGGTGGCTTATATTATTCTATACTGCGATGGCACGAATCGCTTGTATGTGTGCTGAGACCACGTGTCACTACGATGGCACGAAACGCTTGTATGTGTGCTGAGACCACGTGCTGAGACTACGATGACAACACCCGAGCGACCAGCTCTTCAGTATGCGCGGTTTTCCAGAATCCGCCGTCATGGGGGTCACTTCGCTAAATGGTGGTTTTGGGTCTCGAGGCGAACCTCATAACCCGAGCCGGTTCTCTCATGTACGGCAATTTTAGACTTATATGGCTAGGGCGTGATGGTATATCATGGTTAATGGTATCTACTCCATCTTCATCATTCGCAGGTGTGTCTTGTCCGTGGTTGGTCTAGTCCGGTGGTAACGTCGTCCTATCTTACGCCATCATTTCTGACAGACCTCAGGGCTCCTAGGATGAGGCGAAGGCACTTGTTCTGGATGACCTGCCGCCTATTCCTCTGGTACTTGAAGCAGAGTAAGTACCAAAAGGGGGCCGCATAAGTATATCGCGAACAAATGTAGGCACTCACTTTGGTTCCTTTTTAAAAAATGTGTAATAGGCATGCGCTTGGCTAAAATCACACCTGATCTTAAGTGTTGATAGAGCCTAAGGTGGATTGCACTTGTCTAAGAGGTGCCTATTCGACTAAAAATACCCGGATTGTCTGAGTTCGGGAATACCGAAGCTGATAAGGTATTCCATTCCTTAGCGGTGCGTATTAGAAATGTTTGGTCAAATCGTATGGTGCGGACACGTGGGATGTCCACTACGTGCGGATGCCAATCGTTTCTATGTCTGGATGTTCTGAACTAAAAGAGCGATGGGGGAACAAGGTCATATAGTTGCTACACACACTCACCGAAATACAGACAACGTTACGTCTATTGCCACGTTGCCATTCTCTGATCGATACCGATCGACCTACTTCAATGCATCACGCTGATACTTGGCTGAGCCGTCCCAAAGGTGGCTACAATACTCCATGCACGATCGGAATTGAGTTTGATAAAGACTTGAAAGCTGTTTCGGCGTAAAGTAATGCTTGTCCTTATTAAGGACACCAAGCTTTTTAGCCGCTTTTTGTGCTATGGATTCGATACACTGCTGAAAGTTAAGTGTATAAGATATCTTAACTCCGAGGAGGTTAATGCTATCAGTAAAAGGTACAGAACAATATCGGAAAATAGGAATTTTTATTATTTTATTTATTAGAAAGCCAACGTTACATACAATGATAATACTTATGTTAAATTGTAAGATCAGATGAACAGCCGTCTACAACTACACGAATCGATTGTTCACTTAGGAAGTCTGATAACCTGTTGGCAGCTTTAAGGGTATAACACCGCCTTGGCCACTTGCACAATCTAAAAGGCTTAAAATCCTTTATAAAATCTTTTCTACAGGAACAGTAATTCAAGATGTAAGCAAAAAGAAATCAGAAGATAAGCTAAACAGCAGCGCTTTTGTTAAGAATGTAAAATTTAAATCGAATGAAATAGTACAATTTTGAGAAAGTGTAATTGTTTTATTGTATATATTATACGTATTGCAATTACTATTGTTATTATAGTGCAATAAAAGTGATAATATAAGGTCGTGAAAATAGCATTACGAGAAAAATTGTAACAATCTAGGAACCGGTATTTATGGAATAAATGAGTTTAAAAAGTTATCACATTTTTTTGTGTTTCAGAAATAATGACAAAGTTTTTTACCCTTTACTTATTCATGTTGGTCTTATCGTATCGCCTGATTAACCAGAGTACGAGTCAAAAACCTTTTCTTATAAGGGCCACAAATGTTATGGGGATATTGGTTCCAACACATGATATGAGGATATTGGTGCGGTACAGGTTTCATGAAATAAACACAATTTTTAGATGACACAAATTTTTGCATTTCTAACCACATTATTCGTTACTGTCATTAGTAGTGGACGCAATAATAATAGATTTCTGAATAGAAACAACAGTTTATACACAAAGACGAGTTCCCCTCAATGATAAAAAATAGCTTTCTCTAAACTAAATATATCTGAGAGAGTAAAATCGTCAAAAATAGGAAACTAGAAGGAATCTTAAATAAGTGAATTTAATGAAGCCAAAATATTTTATGCGTCTGCTCCCTTGTAAGAATTATAATGGCTCAAAGATTACAAAGTGCGTTTTGTGCACTGTGTATTATTTTGCCGATACGTGTTGATGCCAAGAACTACATGGATTACTACTATATTTGTTGATAACATAATTTGAAGACCAAATTTATCGAGACAAAATATTTACACTTACAATATGCCGATACCATAACGTTGTAATGAAATTGGAAGTGGTTCCTATAAAACAAACAACATATTTAGAATCGATAAATCTATGTCCAACGATAAATAACGTTCTGACGTAATTGAAATGAAAATCCTATAAATTGGCAAAGAAGAAAAACTTTATAAACTGCACATTTCTGAGGATTATTATACTATAGCCAAAATAAATCTTACGTACACCTACGCTTTATGTGTCCCCCGTTTGAGATGATAAATTTAAATAGTTAACTTTAACGTGACTAACAACTGTTGGAGCAACCAATGCAACGCTAGTAAATTAAAACAATTACAAAAAAGTTACATGTACTGCTATTTTTATAATCCAACGCAGTGATTACCAGAGTGGTCCATGTGGACCTCCAGGGGTCCGCGAGAGATTCGATGGGGGTGGACGTTGGTGTGACAAAGAAATGGGGGTGAACAATTAGTAAGGGGAAGTCTATGAAAATTGGTCTATTTTCCGTTGAGTCATGGGAATATGGGAGGAGTATTCAACCTGCAGGCGGTCCACCGGAATCAGGAAAATTTTTGAAAGTTGTCTATGAGAAAAAAAGTTTGGGAACCTCTGATCTAACGGAAGTCAAAGCAACAACGCAGGACATATTACAATCTACTACCCAATAAACATTGTAACGTTCTCATTTCTAAATCTTTACATACATTCTCAGTTACAGACGCCTGTTTTTAACAGACGAAATCGTTTTTATTTCTTGTTTACAAACTTGGCAGGATAATACGAGCAAATAATGTTTGAACGACTGCCTCATTGGTCTAGTGGTTAGCATGTTCAACTACAGACATGAGGTCCTAGGTTCGAGTCTCGGGTCGGGCTAATTCAAAAATCGATATTGAATTTTCTATTTAAGATTTTCTCAATATTTGCCCGAAGTTGGGAAGTTGGCGGTCTGATCCACCCTCGTGTCTCGGAGAGCACGTTAAGCCGTCGGTCCTGCGCCTGATCTCTCTCCGGTCGTGTCGGATTCCCGTCACATCGGTCTATGAGAGTGAAGGAATACAGAGTGCTCTTGTGTACTATGCCTGCCATTCCACAGTGGAGTAGCGTGGTGGGTCTATGCTCTTAAAACCCTCGCTCCTCGGAGTAACGAGGCCTGTGCCCAGTAGAGGGTCGTTAATGGGCTGCTACTTACTACTTACTAATGTTTGAAAAACAACGATACGGCTTAACAAAAATATAATTAACCTGTATCAATCGTTATATGTACGTGTATCGTGTAGATCCTGGGTTTCTAACGCGGGGATAATTACCCACGCGGGGGTAAAACTACTGTTTCGCTGAATCTTATCTGACGATTATGATAACAAGTTATTTAACATTTAGCTATTATATATTTATTGAGTTAAGCCTAACATAGAGATGGAGTTTGGAATAAAGATATCTCAATTTGTCATGTCTTATTGTGTTTCAGGTTTAATAGAGTCTACATATTTGTATTAACAAATATTGTTTGAGATCATCGTTGCAACGAGGGGTAAAATCAGAGACCCTAGTTAGGTCATAAGGGTAACGGACGTAAACAGATTAGGAACCACAGGTATAGATGCTTGCGCTAGAGGTTTGTTTACTAAAAATACTAATTAATATAAAGCACCATTGATTTTACGAATTCCTGTGAAATGGGCAGATATTTTCCTTTCCCTCGACTCCAGTGTATTCAACAATTTAACTTATTTATAATTTTAAAATATTATTTTACACTTTGGTTATACTTATAGTTAAATAAATTAAGGAGAAAAATCGTCATTCTATCATTTGGTACATTGATATGAAGTATGTTGGTTATGAATGGTTAAATAATTATTTATTTTATAGTATGAATTTCGAAATAAATAATCGAATTTCGAAATTTTTATAGTATGAATGACTGGCGTGAAAATTTATTTGTTAGATTGAAAACGATACGAATTTGATTATTTTTTAGTCAAATGTGTAATAGCAAGTCGAATTCACTATTATTCGAGTTGCGAACGTTAAAATTGAGCACTTGTCTTAAATTAGCGGGCGTGCTGTAAATCAGAATAAGATTCGGGCCAACATTACGCCATAGAATTCCTCGAATATTTCTACAACTACGCACTGAAAATGTTTATATTTTGTATGGTCGGCTCAGGGTTAACCGATATGATTAATAAATATTTAAATCCGTTCATGTCGAACTTTTATCGACTCTTTGTTTAGTTTCTTAAAATATTAAAATAATTTAACATTTCAAAAGTTATTACATTCGGAATTTATTGCGCCCCATCATCTTGTGATAAATAACATTGATTGTATTTTGTTAGAATTTATTTGCCCCGCGGTTTCATCCGCGTAGATACCGATCTCGTGGCAGTGAAAAGTCTACTTAGTCAGACTATAGGATTCATTTTTGTTACAATAAAAGTGGTATTTCACTTCCTTTCAGATTATTACATTCACACTTACATTCATAGTTAAATCAATTTACAGATTATACTTTGCAACGAATAGATATCTCACTAATACATTTTTAAATTCGTAACGTCATTTACGTATGATGTCCGACATTAGTAAATTTAAAAATTTTCTACAGGTATTGAAAGAATTTGTTAAATCTGTCCAGTTTTATCTTGATTATAATAAATTGTTAAAAATAAAAACAAAAATTCAAAATGCAATACTTTCTTCTACAATATTAGAGAAGAGATTTATTTGTAATACTTTATTGTCACAGAACTTCCCATACATAACATATGACGCTCTGGATACATTACTTTCATTAGATTTTTTAATTCATTATAACTTTTGAATGAAACGTTCGATTTTAATAGTTCATAAAATATTTTACAGGTCTTTAAAAATTTCATTTAACAGGATTAATACAGAGGTATGAGTAATATGGCTTGATTATTCATTCAGTCAGCACTTTTATTAATTTTTAAAATTTATGGCACAACTACATATGGTATCCCGGACTTTTTTGTAGATATTAACACGTTCTATAATATTGGAGAACATTTTCCGCAGCACACGCGAAGGCAGATTTTTTGTGACATACATACATACAAAACAAATGTTTCCTCTTTTTAATATTAGTTTAGATGTATTGTAGATAGATAGAAAACTCTTTATTTTACACCACAAACATGAGACAAGTAACACAGAAACAGACTTAATAAATAGTACAAATTAGGCTACCTTATCGCTCATTAGCGATTTCTTCCAGGCAACCTTAGGGTTAGGGAGATTATATGAGGTAAATAGGGTAGGTGGTGTTCCCTAATATAGACATACATACAAATATTCCTACATACTAATACATATATCTTTAAATACATACAAATATTTGAATACATATTTTAAATAGATACATACTAAACATAATAAATGTATTGTAAACCATGTCTTGGGCATTTGTAAAAAAAGCTGTGCCACAGCACATTACTGAAAGTCATTTAATGCATATTAAAATATTTATAGTTGGTATATTCTTTCGACCTTTCCTTAATTAAAAAAAAAGTCGCCAACTTCTTGATTCCAAGAATACTGCCGCGGACAGACTAACATTTTTAAAGTGACTGTATCATTCTGTTTAAGTCAAGTTTAAGTTGATTACTTATTACTTAAGATGATTATTGTTAGCTAAGATCTGTCATACAAGTAATTATTACATACAAGTAGTTTGAAAAAAAAAATACTAAACTAAAGTAATTGCGTATTTTCTTCATATATCTTTCGATTGGTTGGTGATCTTCAATATTGATACAGCTGGATCTTCTCACATTGTATTTCGGTGTCAGTTCTCATAAAGGAGACCTTTTCGCTTTGCTGTTGACATTTCACAACAATCAGCAGCAAAGCGGAAAAAGACAAATTTATCGAGAACTTCCTTTTTGTTTCTTTCTTCTTTCCCGACGGGTTTTTTGGAATTTCAAACAATTTTTCATATTGCTGTTTAAACTTTCGCCAAAATTGTCTATGCATTACCATATTTTGAAATGTTGTTAATACTAATTTACTACTTTTAAAATTTAAACTTTTAACTATTGTTAAAATATTAACTAATATAATCAATAATCAATTGTAAAACAAAATTAGAAATCAACAACAATCCAACAGTTACGAATTTCAATTATAATTAAAATTAATATAAATAAAACAATTAATAATATGATTTTGAATAGCATTTAATTTTCAATCCATCCCACTCATAAAGTCTAGTGAAGCTCGATAACGCATTTTTACCCTAATTCCTGTGTAAAACTAGACTCATAATTAAACCATTCATATTGTTAGAAGTCTTTTAAATACAAACTAGATATTATTATGAATGCCTTGTATTCACAAAATCAATAGGTTTAAATTAATTATGAGTTAACACACTCCCATATAGGGTATATGGGAGAGTGTAAGCTGCCTCATTGGTCTAGTGGCTCGCATGTTCAACTACAGACATAAGGCCCTGAGTTCGAATCCCGGGTCGGGCCAATTCAAAATCGATATTGAGTTTTCTCTTAATATTTTCTCAATATTTGATCGAATTTGGGAAGTTGTGCTCCCCCAGTGTCTCAGAGATCACGTCGTCGGTCCTGCGCCTGATCTCTTTCCGGTTATGTCAGATTCCCGTCATATCGGACTATGAGAGTGAAGGAATAGAGAGTGCACTTGTGTACTATGCCTGTCAACACGCAGTGGAGCATCACAGCGGGTCTTTGTTCTAAAAACCCTCTATCATATGAATGAGCCGGTCTGTGCCCAGCAGTGCGACGTTAATGGGCTACTACTGACCTTACTTTCCCATACAGGTCTTTGCGTTTGGCTTTACATTGACGGGTATTGGTTATAAGAATTGGTGGCAATAAGAAGGAAAAGATTTCCGTGTATGACATCGCAATAAGTTAAATTAATTGCTGGCAGTAAAAAAGCGTATTAGTAAAATGTTTCAAATAAAACGTACTCGCTTGTGGGACTCGCCTTATTAAACTAATGTACAAGCCAAATAAAAACACTTATATAAAAGATGTGTGCTTATCCGAAGTCCTATTTCCAGCAACATTGCGATATGAAGGGTTCTAAACGACCGAATGTGAAAATAGTTTTAATCTAGCTATAACGTTAGCAAAACAAAGAAATAGTTTTTATCACCTGCATTCATCGTAATAGACAGTTTTATGATGCGACAAAAATATAATACGGAAAAATATTCCTGGCACGTTTGTTTAGGAGTTGAGAAGAAAAACGTCGACTTTCTCGAGCAATTTGATGCGATTAATGATTACAATTTGTCTCCGGGACATCTGAGAATGTTGCGCGACCCGCTTTGGTTTCCTTATGGAAATTGTAATAAACCGGTTGTTTTCGAAGGATGAAATTTGGCACAAGAGTTTTTATGACTAGATCAAAGCAAACGCAGACAATTACTTAAAATTTATTCATTTTTTTTAGAGTGTCATTGAGACCGATAATATAATATAGGTCGTTCCTTTTTCTATGTTTTTATATGTATGATATCAATTATAGTTAATAACACTAAGTACATCGTAGTCTTCTGATTAGCCTTTTACCCGGTATTGTGATATACGGTAATTGTGGAGGTCTATTTGTCGTCGTCGCTTCAACCGATGGACGTCCAATGCTGGCCATAGTTCTCACGTAATGACGTCCACAAGGCCCGATCTTGCGCTGCCTGGCTCCAGCGGCTACCGGCGATCCTCTTTTCATCATCGGTCCACCTTGTGGGGGTCTGCCTACACTGCGCCGTCCCGTGCGAGGTCGCCTCCAGCACCTTCGGCCCCCAACCTCCATCACTCCTGCGGACTATGTGTCCCGCCCATTGCCAATTCAGGTTCGCGAATCGTAGGATTGTGTCGGTGACTCTGATTCTACTACGGATGTTTTCATTTCTGATTCGATCACGTAGAGACACTCCGGGCATAGCCCTCTCCATCGCACGTTGAGTGACTCTAAGCTTCCGCATGAGGGCCATAGTCAGCGACCACGTGCTCAGAACCGTAGGTCATCACTGGCTACACCCACTGTTCGAAGACTTTGGTCTTCAGCCACTGAGGGATATCGGACGAAAACATCTGACGTACTTTCCTGAACGAGGTCTATTATATTGTCATAACTTAACATTAAATTAAATGATTCGTCAGTTAAAACAGCTATGTATGTGTTAAAAACGTAGTCGCTTTGTGTCGTCCTATATTCCTATTGAAATGTGTTGAGACCATCTTTTAGACTTTATTTTTTCTGTTGAGTTTTCGATTTATCTTTGGTGACATAATCTTTATGCGCTTTAATTATCATAAGATAGTTAAAGCGCATAAAGATTACATTTTTCGTATTTTACATGTCTGTGACTTACATGAAGTGCATGACAATTAATAGTGAAAATAGTCCGTTTCACATGTCAACCTGATGTAGGAATAACGACCTTCAATTAGGTACTACGCAATAAGAGGATAAAGACCAAAACATCTGAAAAAAGCTGTCATTACAGTTACGTTTTTAGAGCCGTGGGCAAAAGTTAATAGACTAATAATTCCTCTACCGAAAATATATAGTGTCAAAAAATAAACTTGTATGCTTGCTAAAAATATATGAGAGATCAGCGAAACGAGACGAAACTACAAGATGTCGACGCCCCCGTAGTGCTGATTGACAGCGTATTATTTTACCATAGGTAATTTAACTGTATTAAATTTAACATGACAACAATGAACTTCCTCCTATTACTTATTAGCTGTTCCCCACGGTGTCATACCAATATTCCCTATCCCGTGGGAATATGCTAAAACCGGTCTTAGTGAGCGTCTATAATATAACAACAATGTTAAATTTTAAGTTAATAGACCGTTTAGGTTTGGAGATCTCGGACGCAAAAGTAAATTTTTCGCTTAATTTTATATGAATTAATGCCTTATCCAGATGGAGCTCATCATTTGGATGATTTCAAAGTCTGTAACGAGCATCCGACATTCTTTGACGTTCTTTAATATATCAATTTTATATCTTTATAGACTGTAAAAGGAAATCAATATTATTGGTGACTTTCAAATTTGTGTTTTTTCGTCTGATCCAATTTTGTCTACAAAAACTTATTTCAAGATATAAGGAGCTGTGAGGGAAGCCGATCTATAATAAATTGTAATATAAAGGAAAAAAATTCTTTTGAAATACAAATCTTTTCTTTAGTTTTATTTGTATTTGTGGGGATGAACGCATTGCGTGGTTCATGGTTACTAAGCATGACCTATGACGTGTACATTCATCCAATGGTGGCATAGGGATATTGTTAATGCAAATAAATCTTCGCGAAATACATTGTAGTCTTAGGAAATGTTGCGAATGCTCTTATCAAACTGGCGTGTATCCAACGGCGCCGCTGCAGGTGTACTTTTTTTACACGTACATAACTATTTATTCCGTCTCTTTTAAATTTATACGAGTAATATCCTCATCCGTGTCTGCTATCGGAGATGGAAATAAAACAAGGACAATCTTCGTATTAAAATCGTGGGCTTTCTGACTAATGACAATTTTTAACCTCGAATATGGCAAATATTTTCGTATAGATGTGTTTTTTTTTTATTTTTCCTGTCAGGTTAGAACTTGAAAGTGATCAGACTCGATGGTAATATCTAAGATGAAAATGCGCTAATCTGTTACGAGTTAATTTTCCTAGTGTCAAGTAAAACAAATCTCTTAGCTTGTCGGTAAGTATGTATTAGTGTGGTAATTATTCACGGCCGAAGCCTTCCACTAGTTTTATAACTAAGGGACTAAATAATTCGCTTGTTTGATTATGATATAGCAATTTCGAAATATAGCAAATTTTCCTATACATAATAAAATAACATTTAGAAAAAATATTACGACTTTCAGGTCCGTAAAAATAAACCAAGCACAGCCTTGCCAATTTGTCCTTTTATTTTTGTACAACGTAAATATTAACAATGGCGATTAGCAAACATAAACAATTACGCAACTATTTTAAATAAATCAAACTATTTACAACTTTCAAGCTGAAATGTGCGTCATTTCCGTTGTAATGTTGCCAAAATATAACATTCGGAAGTTATAATAATTGAGCGATTACTTTGTTAATTAATAAGTCACTTCCAAGGCCTTGTATGTTTGTAAAAACTCAAGTTAAATGCAAAATAGCGTTTAATAAAAACACAAAACATAAATATCTTCAACGTGTCAACAGTAGGGGTTCTAAAGACGGTACAGGTTATGTTCGTTAAAGGCCGTATCACAGTTCGTAGAGGCCCTACGACTACGTAGAATAACAGACGGTCAGTATTATCTGTGAGCTTAAAATAAAACTTTAATGTTTAAAACAAAATAGTTTTTATTACGTCTAAGAGAAATAGAACATTTGAAAACAGAAGCACTAAAACTAAAGATGAAAAATCTGTCCAATTCTTGTTTTTATAACGTATTAAAATACATCAAGTACACGAATTCCATGCAGTTTTGATATATGCCATACTTTCTTAAAATTCTGGATAATTTCGTTCAACTATAATAAATTTAACACTTTATTAAATTAAATAATTGTAACACGATACGTAAGAAGCTTTCGATTTTGTACTCGTATTTCATAAGAGTCGTACGACGAATCCTAGTGAGGGAGGCTTTTTGATTAAGTCTTGTTTAATGATATAGTAATAGCTATTAGCTATATATAGTACAGTAAATAAAAGCTATTCAACATAGTACCGCAATGTCAACGACCGCAGTGCACTAAGGAAATCAGTTCGCTATAAATTTGTAACCTATAAAGTAACGGATGAGGATGTGTGACGTGGTATTTAGGGTAAACCCTAAACATAGCTTTATTAGAAAACTGATAAAGGGTAACGTCCTCTTATAATTTTGATGCTATACAAAAGTATAAAGATATTGCATAGAATCACAGTAAACTAATTGGTTGCATTGTTCGTAGTGTTGGGAGGAAATCAAGCCGCATGGAAGTTTTTATCCGCTTGGAACAGATATGTTCGCGATGCTCATAGGGAGGCCAGGACTGCGTTTTTGATGTGGTGTTTCTAAGAGCGGTTACAGTTATCAATGCATGCGTGATAGCCGGAATTACTTTAAGTCACGTCTTAAATGGTGGGTCGTAGTGACCAAATAAAAATAGATATCTTGGCCTCACATCACGCTAAAAATGAAAACTTTAAAAGTTTCTGGAAGGCTACCAACAGGTAAAACAGCATGCCTGGTCTGTGTGTGAGCGTAGAGGGTATATCTGATCACTGTCGTACAGCTGAAATGTGTAAGGATCACTACAGAAAATCTCCGTTGGGACCTTCGCAGTCAGTTAGTGATGGGTATGCAAGAGAGGTAGGAGATTGCAGTCCCGACAACGACATCATTAAAGCCATAAGTTCTATGTCGGGGGGTAAATCTTCTGGCCACGACGGGCTCAACATTGAGCATTTTAAATACGCTGCCCCCTTCCTACCCAGTGTGCTAGCACTGTTCTACAACTTATGTGTAAGGCATCCATATTTACCTCAAGCACTGATAAAGACTGTGGTGATATCGATTGTAAAAAATTAGACGGGGGACATTATTACCAAGTCTAACTACAGGCTGATTTCCCTTGCCACTGTTTTTACCAAAATACTTGACAGTTTGTTGAATACCCAGCTTGACAAATACATAACCCTGCATGAAAATCAGTTTGGTTTTAAACCTGGTGTGTCAACTGAGTCGGCGATATTCCAACAGCGTTTTGAATGCGTTTGCTCCCAGGCTCGACTGTCAATATTTGAACCACTGCTCAATGGTTCACTGACAAATCAGCCCGGAAATAGATTTAAGTATCCATAATTGTATTACTAACAACTAGTTTTATATGTCTACAACACAAATAGAAATACATACGGATAAAGTTTTTATACTTATCAACTTAAATATGTTAGTTAAACAAATTATATACATTGTTATGATATGGACGTCACATAAATATTGTATATATAGAGAAATAGTTTAGTATAATATCTAGTAGCTACTTCAAGTAGTGTAGTAGACATTATATTTCTTATATAATCTCGACACATCAAGCACACTCTTGTGCATAAGAGATGTGCTACACAAATAAACCTTATCAAAGATCGTTTTTAGTTGTGACTTCTGAGTACTTTATATTGGTAATTGTATGGTAGACCCCACTCTAGTGCCCATCAAAATATGTTGATTTGTGATAATATACCGGGTGCTTCAAAAAAATGTATACACACTTTGAACTTCCATAGAAAATTTATTTACCGTTCTACAAAGTTAAATTTCAGGAAAATAGAAAGCTGAAAGTCCAATGTAAATGAAACATAAATAACAAATGTTAATACTGTTCAAATTGGTGACCTGCAGCATCAATACAATTCTGAGTACGAGTCACCACAGATTCTGTACATCGTATCAAAACGTCCAATGAGATTTCTCTACACACTGCTTGAATCTCATTCCAAAGAATGTCTAGGTTACGTGGTTTACGTTTGTATACCTCATCTTTTACTGTGCTCCACAAGAAGAAATCCAGTGGTGTAAGGTCTGGATTGCGTGCTGGAAACTCGATTGGCTCCCTGCGTTCTATCCAATGGCCCGACAAATTTTGATCCAGGTAAGCTCGTAAGTCCCTGTGATAGTGCGGCGGAGCACCATCTTGTTGAAAATAAAAATCATCATTATCGCATAATGCACGAATGGCAGGAAATATGGAATCAGCAAGCATTGTTAGGTAATTAATACCAGTTACAGTGCCTTCAAATCGAAAAGGTCCAATGAGTCCCCTTGAAGACAAACCGCACCACACATTTACACCAGGCAAATTTACAGCTTTTTCAATTGTAATGTGAGGATTTTCTTCACCCCAGTAAACACAATTGTGCCTATTGACAGTTCCATTAAGTTTGAATTGGGCTTCATCCGACCAAATGATGCTACCCATAAATCCCGGTTCACGTATCACCATCTCCTGAATCCATTCACAAAATTGCAACCTTCGATCTGGATCGTCGTCATTTAGCTGTTGCACCAGCCTTGGAATGTAAACACGATACTTGCCTCTCTTCAGAATGCGTAGCACGCTGCTAGCACTTACATCACTTTCACGTGCCCCTTGCCTTGAAGATTTGTTAGGAGAGCGTTGAAACAGTTCCAAGACTGCCGTTGATGACTCATCACTTGTAGCTGTTCGAGGCCGACCTGAATGACCTTTATGCACATCACACACTGTTCCATGAACTTCGAATTTGTCTCGTATGCGTGTAATTGTTAATCTTGAAGGTGGTTCTGTATCATACTCCCTTCTCCACTGTCTTTGAACTTCATTTACATTCTCAAACTTCCAGTACCACTTAATAACCTGCTTACGTTCTTCAAAACTCAAACGTACGTCCCCCATGTTGATATTACAAATTCCAACTGATAATATAACATAGAGGGACGATTATGCTGGCACCTGGCGAAGAAATATAACATTAGCCTTGTAGAGCGGGAAAACTACAATAGTTTAAAGTGTGTATACATTTTTTTGAAGCACCCGGTAGTTTGTGTTGCGGTATAATCCTATGGGAACCTAATTAATAAAAGAACATGTCAAAATATCATCCTTTAACATCAGGAACGATTACCGTCAAGCGTTAACCTGTCAGCCATAAAAAATATTAAAACAAAAGGTATCTGGAAAAAAATCTCTTTTAAGAGATAAATCATCCTATGTATATAAGATTTATTATGTTATAAATGCCCCTGTCAAACGAGGCTAATGGTACTGCAACAGATTAGTGTCTTATTTTAACGACGAAAGTTTCATTCATTTGAAATGGTCTTTATTTCAGCGTTTCACTGATTTATATACACGTTTACATCGCTAGAGAAATGTTTATAAAAGCTCGCTCCACTTACCAAAATACACGTTGGGAGTGGTTTGAAAAATGGCCTGTTGAAAATCAGTCCGCAACCGCCTTCATTTGTCGATGTTTGTTTGGTTAAAAAATATACGTCGGGTTGGATGTTCACATATTAAGGATTTCTCTTAATGTTTTCGAAGTTTATAATATGATTTTGGTTTACAATTTGAATTGATTGTAATGAAAAATAATCTCGAAAATGCATTTTTACCTGCAATCGGTTTACTCAATATCACACTCAGATAAAATACTGTTGGAAATTACTGCCACATCAATTATTACATAATGCAAGCAATATTTAGTAAACATACAGTACAACCATTTAGTACAATATTTACAATATTTAGTACAACCTTTTAGTACAATATTTACAATATTTAGTACAACCATTTCTCTAGCTGGAGACCATAGAATTCGTAAAATCACTTAAGTCGAAAAACTAACTTATAAAACATTATGAATATATATGTTTTTAAATGGGAGAGGCTTAATTTCACTGCTGAAGCAATAATAATATGGATATTTTGGGTAATAAGAATCAGAAGAAAAACGTTATGGTGAAATAGTAAAGTGTTTGGACTTAATTCCAATTGTACATAAAAAATTACGTTTAATAGAGTAACTATTGAGTTTCTCGTCGGTTTCGTCTCAGTATAATCAAATATACACTTCACAAAAAATGTCAAGGATGATTAATATCATCACGGCTACTTTGTATAAAATATAAACCTTACGTTGGCTGTTTATTAACTAAATAATGGACACAGAAATTACGTAAATCTAATACTAATTATAACTTTATATAGGTCACGTAAATCAAGATTCATAATGAATTCCAAAGCTTAGTAGATACTAAGCTTTAGAAAGAACTATGATATAAATCTACCGGAAAAATTTTAATGACAGGAGTTACACAGAATATTGTAGTCGAGTCTTTTAATATTTTATAAATAAATTGCATACGTTGTATAAAGTGTTTTTTAATATAAAATCCATATGGAATGGCGAGTAAAATTGAATTTTTCTTTTCTTAACTTTTCGATAGGAATTCTGTTTTAATAACAGGTTTTATGCTAGTGTCAGTAATAAAAGCGCGTGGAATTTCACAAATTAAATTCATCTTGTTTTAACATTAACAGGTGCGATATGAAACTAAGTGAAAAGAGAAATACGGTTAATCGGTTCAAAGGCGGCGTTGAAATACAAAATTACCTTCAAACGCAGACCAGACGCGATAAATCTGAATCCATAACTAAGATATTATGTTAAGAGCGATGAGAAAACAGAACATATGTAGAACAGGTAAACCGAATCAGCCTAATTCCTAAAATAAAATCTAAATATGCCAACTACTCAGGATATTGTTTATTTCCTTCCGATGATTACCTTAGTTTACTCAAACATATAAATCATACATCTTAAAGTCACGCAAATTACATTTTTCAGTAAATGTAATTGATATATCGTTTTAATTCCACTGTAATTTGAAATTACGTAGCCGTAGCTGGACTGATTTTGGTTTTAAATTATTTGTGAAAGTCCAGGGAAAGTTTAAAAGGTGAGTAAAAATGAAAAACTGCTGGTTTATAGTAAAAACAAATATTTCGCTATTCCTGTGAAAGTATCCCTTCCTGTCAATCATTTGATGTACGTTTTGCCGTTTAGAAATCATATTAAATTAAAAAAAAAAATACTTTTGTATGTTTTTGTGGCGGGTATCTGGTAGTAAAAGTCGCGTTTTTTAAATAGAATTCTTTTTGCTCTGGTTAAGTTTTGACCAAATTTTTAGTAAAGTTTCAATATTCTGCAGTTTTCATTCGGCTTTTTAAATTATTGATTCTATGGCGGTACGATGTTTGCCGGGTCAGCTTGTATATATATGTATAGATGTTTTTAATTTAAAACTTGAGTGTCTCACTATTTGAGTTACTGTATAAGTTGACTTCATATTGTTTCACAATATCTACTCCACATATAATTTTATCAGTGTACCTTTCAAGTCGTGAAACCGCCATAACAAAACAAACTGTCCATAAATACCAACATTTAACGCCTTACTCGCTAGCTGTTTGACGACTCTACACTAAATCGTGCAGTTTATATTTCAATTTTATTGTTTAACTAGCTTTAAATGTCAATAGTTTTAAGATAACCAACCCGACTATGGTTTTATACTATTTAAAAATATTCACTTCCAGCTATAATACTTCATGGAAATTATTTCACTAAACTTTACTCATATGACTGAACAAAATAAGTAAGCATTATAAGTTTTCATTAAATTTCAGTTAATATGTACTTCTATAGTTTTAAATTAAGTATCGCATGTCTTAAAGAAAGTATTTCGTGGTCCATCCAACCGCTGTACACAAAAAATTTAGGGAGAAAAAAAACGTTTTATTTTCGTACAAATATACACACCGGCATATTAAGCGGAACGTAAAAAAAAAATAATAAAGGTTTGATATCAGTATCATAACCTTATATGATACTGATATGAAATATTTTTTTTATGTTCCGCTGAATATGCCGGTGTGTATATTTATGAAATAAGTCATTCATCGATATAACTAATCATTCTGAAATGATACACATGTAAGTCAATTTAATTTAAAAGTTAAAATATACTCACGTATAAGTCTATTAGTTATTAGTTAGTAAATAATCTACCACCATTTCGGAAAACCAATTCTACCGATAGGTTTACAATAAAACGAATATCATGTACTTCCATTTGCAGACTTCTATTAAATCTTAACATTTATATAATTTTAATAGCTTTTCGTCATTTCCACGTTAAATTTTGTCATTTAAATAATAATTATATATATTTATAAATAACTAATTAATATAGTTATTATAAATAAAATCTGTTCTTGCGTTTTGATTTTTTCTTATTTTGTTTTTCTTTTCATTATTTAATTTTAGTTGTTGCATGTTTTGTAATTAATGGTAGGTATATAGTTTTGTTATTGTTTAATATTTAATCTGTGTTCCTTGTTTGCGTAAAAGTTTTTTATTAATAAGGGTTGTGAACGTTTGTAATTGATATATCTACATATCAGAATACGTGGGATTGTCTTGAGTTTAATTTAAGTGTTTAATGTGTGTGATGCAAGTAATTTAATACAAATATACATACCTACATAGTATCACGCCTCATTTCCATTGGGGTAAGCAGAGACCACGTCCTTCCACTTGCCACGATCCTTACATATCTCCTTCGCTTCTTTCATTCTCATTAAAAGTTCGTCGGCTTAGAGTACTCTTGACTTGGCCCTTATTTAAAATGTCCTGGATTTGATCCAGGAACGTTCGCCTTGGTCTTCTCCTTCCGACTTTCGCATTCACTCTTGACTCATAAATACTTTTGTCAGTCTCCTTTCATTCATTCTCTCTACATGCCCAAACCATCTAAGCATACTATTCTCAATTTTAGTCACTAAACCTTCTTTTAAACCACAATGTTCTCTTATCATACCATTTCTTACTCTGTCACTCAGTTTTAATCCACACATACTTCTCAACGCTCTCATCTCCGCATTTTTTGACTTTTGTGATTCTTGAGACACCATCTAGCTATTCATAAAGGTGCGCAGGGAACCATTTACCATATTCCCTGCATTCACTCTCCTTTCAATATCACTTTCAAATATACACCTTAGAAATAAATTTAACCCATAATTAGTTTTAAGATTGTGATCTAACTACGAATACAATGACTTCAAAACTCTCTACATATGAGGAAACTATAACGTTTCTTTAAATTTATTAATTTTACGGCAATATTAAATATAGTACTATTTAGTGCGGCGTGTTGTCTAAATATTTGACAAAAATAATATCACAGTTCAGGAATAGTTTATAATTCATTATTTCACATGGTCCATATATTAGCAAAGACAATGTCCTTAAGTCTCTGGACGTAAAATGAGTCATTTCATGATTTTTCTTAGCAGAGAGATTCATACATGTAAATTTTCGAACACAAGGATTTGGTGAGGTCATACAGTCGTAAAAAGTTTATGGTTTGGCGAACCGAATGTGCTGAAAAACGAAAATATCCGAAGCTTTAGCGAAGTTATACATTCAACACACCTTGCTATTCATTCTATGAATAAAACACCTAAAACTTGGCGAAATTTTCCACACTATAAATCTTCTAAGCGTTGAGCATAAACTTCCTTACTTTATGACTTGTACTCATTCATAAAGTGTAAATTAGACACATTTTGAACTGTTGTAGCTCTGTTCGTGATAACTAAGCTTATTTAAAATTATAACAAATATCTGTACTTACTTTTATAAACTCATTTCGCGGTGCTTAGGAGTGGTTCAACGTGGAATTTTCGGTACCTCTAAACATTTCTACATAAACATTATCCTATACAATTCCTTATGACATGAATTATTTGCCAACATTCTTTAGTAAATTTAGTGTGGATTTTGGCTAAGAAATGTCGCTATATATTCTTTCTTTTGTATTCTATATCGTGTTTTATACATACTTTATCCCTATTAACTGCCTAATGAATTTATTAAATACGCAAACATGAAATATTACGGACTTTTCATACAAACTTTCGTCTCCCGTTTCAGCGTCTTAGAGGTAGAATTCCCATAAGTCGTTCATTTACCGCGTTAAAGGAAGCGACTTGCATATTTTCAGGAATAGCTTCAGTAGTTTGGGCGACGTGCTTAGATTTCAGGTAGTTAGTCAAATAATTCTAATTATGTAATTAGAAAGATAATTAACTATTTATCTTTAATAATAGAACTAAATTATGATGTTGCAATAGGAGAGAGCTTTTGTGAGCCCTTCTCACTCACTTATAAGTGAAGACACATGTGATTACCACTGGGATATATACCTTATGATGTAGTTACAACCATTTAATGTCTTACAAATATAAAGAGCCACTCCGAGGACGATCTAATAATAGAATAAATATTTTAATTGATCACTCCACTTAGTTGAATGAACCTAGTATATAACTAAACTTCCTCTTATTTTAGTATAAAACATAAATATTAGTACTTGTATAGATAAATTTATATATTAGAAGAAGTGGAAAATTACGTTTATTTTCTCGTTCTGAATATTTAATTTTTGATAAAAGATAGACTTTACTGAAACACTTACAATCGATATTTGTCTTATAACTGGCGCTAAAATGAAGGACCAGCTACTTTAATGATAGATAGAAAAAAATCATTTTAATCCATAAATATTTATATTACAAAAACACACGGTAAAACATTTTTTTCTACTTACAACAAAACACCTCAAATTCACAAATTCCTACCAAAGCGCCTCCTGCGCACGCACGTCACGCCCGTTGCCGTATATTTTTAATATAAAAATATCTAGTCTCGAATCGAATCATAAAAATATAAATATTTTAGGATCGACCGCTCGCGCAGCACTAAGCTTCGTCTACCCATTGACGTATTCGTTCAAACTAATTTCGGTGCAGCGACTATTCCGTGATTCTGTAAACATCGCTGCGGCGGTGAAATACGCCCAGTTTCTCTTGATCTGTAAACCGCCGAGTGGTTTTTCAAACTTATCCTAAAACCCTGATCTACAAGAAATACTTGGTGGATCAACAAGAATTGGTTATTTTCCCTCATTGCAACTCTATAAAAACAGTTTGAATAAACTTTAAGACGAAGTATGAAGAATTATATTAGTTTGAAACACCCACGGTCGGTAAAGCTTGTACGTAATAAGCTCTGTTTTAGGCACACCGTGAGTCAGCCACGATGAGGAAATGCGTGCAAGTTATAATTTCGGAACGCCCGACATTGTTTAATGGTTTTATAAATCTGAAACGTACGCGTTTTCTTCGGAAATCAGTGTGTGAACATTAGCGATGGTTTGCCTCATATGATAGATGCATTATGTTTGACTTGGCAACATCACTAATAACATTAGTATAAATTAATAATTGTATATAATATACGAGATTGCTTTCTAGATTCAACTTCAACAGCTGTATTATTGAATGAAGAGCGAAATTAAGATGTTTTGTGAGAACGTTCTTTATAAATTATGAGAATATATATAATTTACCGCAATAAAAAAGGAAACACTATGTAATGTAATCCACACATAAGTCACGTTTTAGTGAAATATTCAGAATAAAAAACATAACAATTTTGTGATTTTTATCCAAAATTTTAATAGTTTTGCGCTTTATAATGTGGAACCACGAATAAGAGAACTAATAACATACTATAAGACAGCTTTTCATTGGGTATTTGAAATTGAAATTTTCGTGGTAAATCGACATATTTAAAAAAAACAATGTAAATGGGTACTTATAAATATTAAGAATACAAGTAAGATCACATGATGTGATCACTGATATTAATTTATGCTATAATTTTAACGGAAACCATTAAAAATAATTTATACATAATTACGACTTGTTGTCAAAATAAGACACAAATAAAATTTTAAATACCTTTTTTACGTCGTTTTAACAAAGTAGAAATGAAAGATCTTCACCGTCCAGTTACACGATAATGAATTTATTAGTTGATATAGTCAGCAATGTTGTATAACTTAGTCCAGCAAGGCTTTAATAGATGACGTAGGGTAAGAATAACCTACTTATATAAGCGAAAAGAAAAACATTCCCCTTTTCTAGAAATTTTTTAAAATGGTTAATATTTACAAATAAATATTTTTTTATTACATTTTTCTACTAATTTTTGGGCTCGCAGTCCCGATCATGATATTATTTATAAACCCATAACGGTAATTTTCCGACGGTGAATGAAAATGCCTTAATTAAAACTGAACCTTAAATGCAACAATTTTTTAATATATACATTTATATAAATATATGAATTATATCAAAATTGTTTCCATCAATGTTGAAACCATCCAATATGATACCGATTTCACTCGAAAGCCGATATTAATATAATACAATAAAACAAGCCAATATTAAGATGGTATAGACGATTAAATTCAATCAACTACTCACTCATCAAGAAAACTATTCGCGATTAACTTGACAAGTGGACCTTAATTTTTTTACTACTACCAGGTTAGCTCTTGACAGCAATCACACCTGATAGTAGGTAAGTGATGATAGTCTAAAATGGAAACGCGCTAATATGGGAAAAGGCAATTTACATCCTATGGATTCTACACAGGGGCAGTAGCTAGCCACGGCCGAAGTCTTCCACCCGTCAAGACTCAAGTTAGAAAATGCAATTTCTTAAATTCGCCCTACCAGAAATTGAACTCAGGATCTCTGCTAGCAAAGCGACTACTCGCGGCACTGCGCTTGTGTTGCTGTCAATTATGGATTTTCCCATATTCCCGCGGGATAGGGACATCCACCGCTGCGAACCTCAAGTATACATATATATACTAGCTGGCACACGTGAAATAATGGTTTTGGGTAGCATATTTATTTTATTTGTAAACTTTATTGCACAATGTGCCACCGGCGGGCTTTAAACTACAAAGCTTTATATACCAGCCAACCTTTCTGGTGTTAAAAAGCCGTTGGCAGATGTGCATTACAGTGTTAGAGAAAAAATACAGAGATATCTGAAATAAAGAAAAAAAATATTAATAATAATTTAATAATCAATGTTTTTATTATAATTATTTTACAGATAAGACACGTATAAATACTTTAATAATATATTTGAAAGTATTGATATTAAAAAGAAGTCTATGTCCTTTCTCAGGCTCTAGACTTTGTGTGAAGCGCAGTGGGTCACCAGTGAGGCGGAGTGCGATGGTCGGGTAAGATGAATATATATTACACCAGTAACGCACTTTCACTTTTATTTTGTAGTCAGAAGGGTTGTACGGATGGGTTTTGGAAAACAACTAAAGTATACTAGTTGTTAAGATAAAGGAGTCACTATTATAATTATTACGCTGTTAATTATGAGTATTAACGAGAGTTAATTTCATCGATAAAACAAATATGGCCGGAGCGTGGTTACAAGACGTGGTTGTGTTAGCTACCTGCGACAAGATTTGTCCCTTGTGCAGTCTCTATGGGGTGAGCGAGGTACTTGAGAACGGTGACGGCGCCTACGCATTGCTACGTATATAAAAATCATATATTAATATATTCCAATATGTTTAGGTACATATAATATTTAAAACTATTTCACAATGTTAAAGTGTAAAAATATAATAAAATGTAGTGTCGTGTACCAAACACGTGTGTGTACCAAATTTTATTTAAATCGGTTAACTTTTGCATTTATAATATTTATAATATTAGTAAAGCCATATACATTAAAAACTTAAGGAAAGCTGATGGCAATAAGGTCTGTAAATTGAAACAATATATTTTCCACTTAAACTTTATTAGAAAATACACAGTAAAACATTTATTGGAGTGACTTTAAGAAGTTGTTCGTGAAGTGAAAGAGTTTTTCATTATCGCATGTGAATATTTTTTATTGACAAAATACTCATGTCGAATGACATTCTTCATCACAACCCTCACTCATCTTTTGACAGGTTAACGCTTGACCGAAATCTTATCTGATATGGTGCTGACACAGTCAACGATGGAACCGCAGTAACCTGACAAGAGGTAAATTTGTTTAATCGCGAAAGGATCCTGCGGTTATCCTTCTATACTATACCTAATAGTAAATTAAGTAACTAGTGACAAAAATAAGACATTCTTGCCCTGGTACTTTGGTATAAATAGCGGAGAAGGGTGCCCTATTTTTCTCGATGTTTTTCACACTAGAAAAAAAAGTTCTTCAAGTTTACTTTTAATCTTAATTAATAATTTAAAAATACGTATAGCTTCAAATCGTTATCGCGCCAATCAAATCCTTATTTATTTATTTACACTTTATTTTACACAACACTTACACGTTAACTAGAGTAAAACTTTTATTAAGACGGCGATAGACAATAGACGGTCTTATAGTTTTATAGCGATTCTCTTCTAGATTTCATTTAGGAACCATCGGAAGGTAGTAATCGTTATTCGTTAGCGTGTCGTTGCTAGTCTACGCGAAGAAAAAAATATTTAGGAACATGCGCAACGGTAGAATCTACCCGGGAGGGAAAGAGGCACATTTCTCCCGCTCACAGGGGCCGGATTAAGTTCGCCGTTCGTTCACCTCAGCTTACTCGCTAAGTCAAGTGTGCAGATAACGAAGTTTTAATTACAAAAAAATATGTAGTAACTCAGTTGTATTATATTGTTAAAATCACGGTCGTGTGGTCTTCCTCATCATAGTATGGGAATATTTTCCTTTTCTAAACTTGAAAATGCGCTTGAGCGATCGTCATATAACGTTCTTCAGTACCTCGCAGGCTTCACTCATTTTCAACCCTTCCATGATATATAACAAGTTTTCAACAGAGGCGTCTTCGTCGTCGTCGAACCACAGTTGCAACATATTCTTTCCTCTACTGGCGTCTGTGGCATTTTCCGTTTCGAAGAATTGTATTTCATCTGGTTTGTAGCCAAGTTTCGCGGCTAATTTCTTCCAGTCAGATAGTTTAGCGGCGACCGCGTCCAACTGCGTCGAAGTTATCATAGTCACCCTGGACCGCATTGTTTTGTCGTCGTCTTCACCAACTTGAGTTGAATCTGTTACCTATTGTACAGAGTTAACTAAATTAAAAATATGTACATTCCTTAAATTCAAATATCAAGTACAATCCTTATTTATATGTTTATACTTTTTATTGCACATTTGTTTATTATAATATGTAGTGAAATGGACTTGGATATAAGATACTTGTAAACAAAATATTTTGAACAAATAAAAAAGAATATTATAAGAGAAATAAAAGTATTATAGGCGTTCTTATCGATAGATAGCGACTGCTTCCAGACAACCTTGGGTTAAAAAAGCTATAGACAATGAAGGAGGTAGGCAATAAAATAAACATAAATACAAATATGTAGATACTATTACATTATAATATTATTGTTATGCCTATGAATGAAGACGATTTCTTTAGTTTATATATATGTATCTAGATATATATAGTATGTAAGTACTATATGATAGTATAATTTTATTTTAAACGTACACAGGCTACCTTTTAGTTTACATAGAGTGGTTCAAGGGGAATGTGTATAGTGTATACATATTATAGTGCTCAAAAGCAGAAAAAAATAGCAAGTTTTGTAATTTGACGTCGTGAAATGTCGTGTATATGTGAAAAAGATTGATAAATAGACCGCGCCGATTTAAGATCAGAAATTTAAATATAGGAGGATGTCTCCGTACTTTAAGAATCACATTTGAGCTAGTCTTTAATAAACTACTTTAAATTTATACATTCAAGTTTCCTACTTCTACAAAGCACTATACCCCGAACATTATTTTTTAGCTTGGTTCGATTTTGATGATAGGGTGGCAACTAGGCACGGCTATAACATCTAACCGGTCAAGATCTAGAATGAAATATGCCCTGCCGGTGATCAAACCTTTGCTAACGAAGTGAATACTCGCAAAATTGTGTCGGCGACGCCCTCCTTGTCGAACTGTTAGCCATTCAACGGCCCCTACATATAAAGGGTTAAGTATAGAGTCATGTCAAAATATTTATTACCGGATCCATGTCCGTTGCGTCTTCTTCTTTGATGATATCAGTTTCTATTTGTTCTTCGCACATTTCTTCGTCACCTGGCTCCTAAAAAGAAAGAAGTTTATTCAACAAGATATCAAATATCGCTACGCAAGTTTTAATCTTATCCTACTGATATTGTTAAAAGAAAGTTGATAGAAAAATCATATTATAAGTTGCAAGATTACTTAGATGATAGAAACGCGTGGGAGTGAACGAACTGCTCTAAGTTGAATTGAAATATATTAAACTAATATGATATTGTAATGATGATGGTAACAAAATACCCGACTGAGTTTGTTGTGGGCTCTTCTCAGATCAGGGCGCGAAGGAACCCTCGTAACTTTAGATTTTAAGTCGTTCTTAAGTACCATCATTAAACGTATATTAGAATTAGAGTGTGGAAAAGAAAAAAAAAAATTTTTTACGATTCAAAAGTGCTGTAATATGCCTACTTGAATAAAGATTTTTTGATTTGATTTGAATAGTCACTCTGTCAGTCTGTCGGGCTTTCACGTTAAAGCTACTGAACCGATTTTAAATATATTTTTTTTACACAGATTGTAAGTCGTTCTTTAATATCATCATCAATCGCAATTGAAAATAATATATGGCAAAAACTGTATTTGACGATTCAAAAGCGCTATAATAAAATAAAAAAAGACCTTTTATTTTCTACTCCCACACTTCTCTGCACGTTTAAATACAAACTACGTTTTTAACCACTGTGTATGTTATATGTGTTTAATACACAGTAATTATTGGCGAAAAAGTGTGAAGTGTAAGAAAAGAAAAGTTTGATGCCGAAAATAGGAACACCGCTCAGCTGTTGTTGGGGATCAACCCAACGTTGGTTTTCAGCGGCGACCCGGGACGAACACAACACAAAACATTAAAACTAATAAATAAAGAAATTACAATTAAAATTTGGAAACGTTAGTGACAACCTGACCACCTATAGCCTAATAGCCTAGTAGAATAAAGAATTGTTGAATTTGAATCAGATAGCGTAAAGCCTAAAAAAAGATGTTACTCGTGTTGTGCTTTCGAATTAAAACTACTCAAAATATTTAAACTAAATTTTATACACCGATAGTATAGAGCTTCAGAAATGACAATGAGCTCTTTGTAGTTAGACTGCAAATTTAAGTACATATTTATACATGTCTTATTTGTAAAAATGATTAGCCTAAATTATTAAAGATGCTACCCAAAATAAATATAAAACGCGGTATAGCTAGTTCAATATAAGTTATAAAAGTTCTAGTTTTAGTTATACCAAATTAGTCCTCTATAACTGTTATTTGGAGAACCGCTTACTTTTTAAAATACAACACATACTTTAGGATTAGTATGTTAACGAGCTTGATATAATGAGCCATAGTAAAAGGTTTAGAAGTTTATTCCATGTTCGCGTACACACAATCTTTAAAAAGAACTTTTAATAGATGGCGCTATTAATTGAAATATATAGGAATTGATATTTTTTTATATTATTTTCTTACGTTTTTCTGTGCTATGTGCTAATAAGGTAATAAGGGGTGTTTCAATTCTCACCTGTTTGATACCTTTCTCGCCGTTACTACTGTAATTGTCTCCATTAGCATTATTGGAGGCTGCGTTGGCTGCAACTTCTCGCGATATTCGTTTCACCTGATAGTGCAATGTAGTTATATTAAAAACAATCCTTCTTTAACAAGAAATTTAAATCGCATAAGTAATGATATTTTGAATGACGACAAAAACGTATCTAAATCTCCGTTCCCGGTACTTAATTTAATAACTTCAGTGAAAGAAGAGCTACTTTCTTCATATTTCTTGTAATCGTAAAAGCAAAGAAATCTCCCGTTTTTTATTTGCTATTGTGGAAAATGCGAAACGTTGAAAATTGTTTTTGGTAACAAAAAACCAATTAGTTGATATGCAATGTCAACATTCCACATTTTGATCGAGTCTGCTAGTGACATGTTATTTCTCTCATTCCAACAAAAGCGGTCAACGTAAGGAAAGAGCGAAAGAAATTTAAGACGCCGTTTTGGTTTTGCTGATTTGTACGATCGCGTATATCGCTCGGACGCCTCATGGAAGCGTATTGGTAAGCACATAATGTTCCGATGACTGTTTCAGATTTCCATACAACTGAACCGATGGACGGGCATGACTGGACGTAGCTCACTCACAAGGCCCAATAGCTCCGACAAGGCCCGGTCTTCATTCAACGGTTATCCAGCTGCTATTACCATTGTATTTACACAAATATAACTGATATTTTAAAGTGCCTCACCATATCATCAAGGTAGTCCGGCAGGCGGCCAATGGGGTTGTTAGTGTGTACAAAGAAGTGTGGTGAGCGACGTGCCAGCAGGCGTAACGCTCGCCACGCCCAGCCACTGGATCCGTCTCCGGTACCACCACTCGCACTCAACATGTATGACTCTGAACACGACACAACAATGAATAATCTAATTTTTGAAGGGAAAATGAGCTATGGTCAACGTTATCTACGTATGGAGTGAGAGGTAATCTGATTCAAGCATTGAAGTCTCTCTATGAGGGTTCTGATTTTTGACAGATATAAAGAAAATATGATGGGTTAAGAATGTCTGAATTACTCATCAAATGTTTTCTTTACGCTGATGATCAAGTAATACTTGCGTCATCCGCAAATGAACCAAAGGAGATGGTAAATATTATGAAAGTGAATGTGAACAAATCGAAATGCTTTTTGATAGAGATGAATTTATGATGATGAGATGGGGAACAAGTGGAAGACGTGAAAGAACTTCTATACTTGGGATCTAAATTTACAAAAGAGTTGGGTATGGCAGAAAAATCACAAAAGTCAAATAAATGCGGTAGAGATGACAGCATTGATGAGTGGATTAAAACTGAGTCACAGAGTAAGAAATAGTGTGATAACAGAATGTTGTGGTTTAAAAGAAGATGTAGTGACTAAAATTGAGAAAGGTATGCTTAGATGGTTTGGGCATATAGAGAGAATAAATGAAAGGAGACTGACAAAAAGGATTTATGAGTCAAGAGTGAAAGCGAAAGTTGGAAGGGGAAGACTAAGACGAACGTTCCTGGATCAAATCCAGGACATTTTAAATAAGGGCCAAGTCAAGAATACTTTAAAAGGACGAACTTGTTTGAAAGGTTTAATGAGAATGAAAGAAGCGAAGCAAGGATCGTGGCAAGTGGAAGGACGTTGTCTGTGCCTACCCCTATGGGAATGAGGCGGGATGCTATGTATATAAAACTTCTTAAAAATATGGATCGTTACCATCGCGAACACCGACATGCTCATGATGTCACATTAAACAACATCAGTGCTGTGCATATTTCTATAAATCAAATGGAATGAGTTTATTTTTCACTATATAACTTTATATTATCCACGTTTCAAAGTGGTTATAAAAAGAACTTTATAATATATAATTGAATTCATATTTTGATATAAATAAAGTTTTATAGATTTGGTATCTGTATAGAATTATTCATAATTATTAAGTTTTCACTTCTATCGACAGTCCATTTGAATGCCAATTTTTTTATTCATGACTGGTGAATTGTAGACTTTAATCTGATCAATTTAGATGGCGGCATTTCCTTCCTGGTAACTAGCCACGGCCGAAGCCTTCCACCAGTCTAATGTCAACCGTGGCGACCTTGCGTGGGTGCATGCTTTTGTGTACAGTAAGTGTCATGAACTGTGTGTGTGTGTGATAAGAAATACAGGCTACCTATATCAATTCACATAATTTTTAATAATCCTTTTTTTAATTTCTTTATTGTTATGGAAAACATCATACCCAATGAAGGCATAAAATCCCTTTCCTTAGTCCGGCACGCTGCAAGATTGTCAGGAGACAGATTCCACAACTTAGTGAGTTCGTTGCTAGAAACAGGTAATTATTTATTAATAAAATTGTCGCATCGTCGCTTCAACCGATGGACGTCCACTGCTGGACATAAGTCTCACGAATTGATGCCCACAAGACCCGATCTTGTGCCGCCTGGCTCCAGTGGCTACCGGCGATCCTCCTTATATCGTCGGTCCACCTTGTGGGGGGTCTTCCTACACTGCGTCGTCCAGTGCGGGGTCGCCATTCCAGCACTTTCCGACCCCAACGTCCATCGGTTCGTCGGACTATGTGCCCCGCCCATTGCCACTTCAGGTTCGCGATTCGCATTGTATGTAACCGAAATAAATTGTCGCATGTAACCGAATAATTACTATATGTCAAGTTCTTACTCATATTAAGCATTCAGTTTCTCACACAATTAATCCTAATATCACAAATTTTGGTAGAAAGTTTACTGAAGACTAATCAAACACGATTGAATGAATAATAAACCCACAAGAGCATTTTTTACTTCTTTAACAGTAGAGCTGAACATTAAGTAAAGTTTCTGAGCTTATCGTATGCTGCAAGGCCAGCATTGTACCAGCAAGGCTGTTAAAAAAAAGGAATTTAAAAACATTTACTTTATATTTTACTTACTTCCCCATGAAAAATTTTTCCTGTGTCTCATATTCTTTAATGATGTCTCCGACTGGACGCCGTCTCTTCCGAGCCTTTCTAACTTCTTCATTGCTTTCACTTTGAACTGGTGGTTTTGGCTTTTGAAATTCTAAAAGGATTTTAAAAAACAAATATTAATGTCTTTTCTTATCTTTGTCCATACAAACTTAAGAGACATTTAAATTGATTTATAAAAATAAATACACAATGAAGTTGGAAATTAAACACATAGTAACTCGCAAATGCAAAATTGTTCAACAAAATTGAAAAACTTTTTATTGACAAATAAATATAAAACTTCCCTAATTATCGTCTAGAGTTTATCATTACATTTGGACACTATATTTATATTGAATTTATTAGCATGATCCCAATGTTTTGTTAATACAATATTTTGTAGATTACTACATGTTTCCTTTCCAGTGTTGATATAACATCTTACAATTACAAGCAACAATTTAAAAAAATGTCTGTAAATAACAGGATTGAAAAAGAGCAATAAATAGATTCTTTTTAACATAATTTAATAATCCATGAGTCTTTTTTTTATTTAATGTGGATATATTCACCTGGACATCCATCATTTTTCCAGCTATTCCAATGTTCCTCTCTCTTCAATATACTTTTAACACATTCTGCAAATCGTTTTCCATCTGGTGGAGTTTCACCTAACAACTTGTACACTAAGGAAGTGGTATCTTTTACCCAATCTTGCTGGTCTGTTTTCAATTCTTGAGATTCCCTTAAATGTCAAAAAGATATACATTTTAATATAATATAGAAAAAATTTAAGTCAATACCTACAACAACATATATGTGGAAAAAGTACAAACTCATAGTAGGAATTCACAAAAATATTTAAACTTTAATTTGGATGTTGATTAAAGTCCATATGATACAGTTACATATTATTTTATAGGTCTTTGTGAACTAATGGGATGCAAGAATATTTAATATTTTTATGAATTTCAACAATTTGGCTTTTTTAAGAAAATAAACGCAGTAAAAATATATTGTAGGGGCTAGGGGCCCCTGTACTGAGAGGCAATCTGTGCTACTGCAAGGCTTATGCAAATAAAATATACATACATTTTGAATTTCACTGTAGATGTTAAATATTGAAACAATATCAAAAACTGTATAAGCACACATCTTCGGAAATTAGAATCCGACAACTGCAATTCCAATAATTTCTGATTTGTTAGAAATTTTGCAAAGTAGTTCTGTTCTTTGTTTCCATGTATTTCTATATCAGAATTGTATGTTTTCAATCTATTCAACTTAGATTTCTGTAGCTCAACAGCTTCTAGCTTGTATGATGAAAATGCTGATAGTACACTCCCAGAATGCTGCAACATGATTAAGTTTACATCAAATTATAAATTACCATAAAAATAAGTCAAATAATCAAATCATAATTGACAATTTTGCCTATCATCATATGTTATATATATATATATATATATATATCAATTTTGACAGCCCTTACATATAAAGGGACAACTTGCATTTTACCCTATCAATCTGGGGCAACTTTTTAAAAACATCTTACTTAAAAAAATTTCATTAGTACAATAATATATAATTTAACTGGCATAAATAGGGGTAGTCAATATATTATAATTTTATTTCATGCAATGTTCACAATTAAAGTGCTTAAGTAATAATTGTGAATTTATAATATATACAAATAATCTGTGATAGTATGTCTCAGTAATCTGTTTTGTAATCATAATGTGTTAGAAATTTATTTCAGTTTTTTGCTTGTGGTTATCCAAATGTATTTAGTGATTATATTATACATGACATATCATGACACATTGTGTTAAAGAATAATTACTTACTGCCACAAAGGTTTTCCATTGAATTTTGTTATAACAAGTATTTGGGTTACGGAAAAAATCTTGTAAACTCCAAAATCTACAGTACAAATTATAATCAATTGTATGCTTTGTTTTATCTTCGTCAATAATCATTTCTTCATCCAAAGAGTCTTTTAGTGTACTTGAATTATCACCTCCAAACTCTGTCACATTTTCAAGATTGAATTCAGATACTATATTAAGTCCCGATCGTTCAGAAAATGGAAAGAATTTTGCTAGAAAGAGCAAAATTCTTCCACAAAATACTGTGTTTTGTGATCTTGAAAGTCTTCGTAGTAGATCATTACACATTCTCAACAAATTATTTTTACAAGCCACAAAGAAGAGTTCTTCACGCCAAATATTTACACCATTTTCAACATAAGAAAACATTTTTTCACACTTATTAAGGGTAAGAGCATCAAATATATCACCAAGAAGAACTACTGGCATAGTAGGAGTTACCATTTGTCGTCTACATGATTCTATGCAAAACCAGATATAGTTTTCTAAGGCGTCTGGCTCTTCTACGAGCAGCACGAGGAGTTTGTCTCTGAAAGCTTGATCCATTGCAGCTTTCCGATCAGACTCGTTAGCATTCTTTGAAAAAGAATCCAACAAATCTATGTTATTATTTGCAAAAGCTTTAGAGAGCACATCCTAAAACAAAATGGATATTTAAGGCAAACACTTTTTGATTCACAGCTAAAGAAAAAAAGAAGTAACTGTACTTTATATTTGCTCCGAAGATCATCAAAACTGAGTTTATCAGACATGGTTTTAACTTTGTTGCGTAGACCTAAACTTTGATTAGTTTTCATTTATTCTTGGTTTTAAAGTATTATAAGTCAAAAATTACACTTAGTACAATAATGAAATACATGCATTAATTTGATTTATAATATTTGAATTTTGAAATAAGATATCCTGCTATAGTAAAAACTAAATAGCAAGAAGCTACATTACGATTGTCTGATATGTCAATTGTCAAGGAACTAGGAAGTAGAAACATCCCATGAACATGCTAAGCTTTTGTAGAATGTAGACTATACATTTTTTCTAGACTATATATTACTTGGCTCTAAAATAAGTATCCTGTGTCGAAGCATAAAAATCATTGGCTTAATCTGAATGTATAGAAAAACTAATATATATTAAAAAAAACTAAGCTGTGGATAGTTGAGACATCAGCTAAATAGTGAGTGATTTTTATTAAATATCACACACAAATAAAGAAAAGGTACGTATAGCATTGCTTGTGTACATATAGCATGTTCATTTATTTAAATTTGTAACTGTTTTATTTTGCACAAAGCATCCATGCATGCCATTTCTAATATTCTATATGAACACATTTGAATGTTTTAGTGTAAAAGAGAGCTATAAGAAAGACTAATTAAATAAATATAGCAAAGTTAATTAATAAAATAAGTAATTAAATAAAGTAAAAATAAGACAGCAAGCAAGTTTTAATTGTAAAGTTGACATATGGTTGACGTTTGATTCTTTGACGTATCTATTCTCCAATAGCAAATTCGTAATTGATGTTTTTTTGGCGTATGTGGCGTCGTGTATATTTATCTTGCTCAATAATATATTAAACCACAAAATTGCATTTCTTTACAGTTTTTTATATGAAACAAACTATTTCTTATATTGCTAGGTATATTTATCGCTTTAAATAAGAAGTATTAAAAGTAGGAGTTGTTGCAAGTTATCTTATTCTACAATGGATAGAAATAATATGAGGTAAGATTCTTTGTCTTGTAGTTTTTCACAAATTTGATTACAAGTACTATTAAGCAAACAAAATTATTGTAATAGATAGCTTAAATTGCTACAGTTCTACAATGAGTTACAAATATGTTTGTTGACCCAATTTTCTCATACCGTACATTATCTTTAATCGATTTAAATTTCATTGTCCTATTATCTTATAATCCGAGAAACTTAGTTAATTTAAAAAGAATGTTTTAAAATATATCTGGTGTCAATCCAAACAAAGAGTTGTTTTGTTTTTGTCAATACTCAATATCAACAAAACTTCTTATCACAATTATAAACATCAACAATTTATGAATCAGTGATAATGTGTTTTGTTAATAAGGTTTATTTAAAATAACTTAATATATAATAAAGTTCTGCTAATATGTCTAGCTTTTAAATAAAGTTGTATACAAGAGATTATACTATTTGAAAAGAAATTATATGTATAAGATATTAACTATCATTCTTTTGAATTAGAAATAATACAGATAAAATGTTTTTTGTTTCATTATTAACTAAATATAGAATAAAGTCTGACGTTTTAATATATGTATATAGTATTTAAGATGTGAATTAATTCAGTGTAGATTGTCTATTTAAGTCTCTAGGAGCAAAATTTTTATTTCATACTTTTGATGAAATACTGGTCTATAATCTTATGCAGTTTTGAAGGATTCATATAAATATTGCAGGTCGAACTATGTCAACAGTGGGCCCAGGTCTCTTCCACATATGGGTGGCAAACGTCATAGTGGTAATGGTCACAATGGATCACGACTAAGTCCACCAGCACAGATGACACATATAAACCATCATCACAATAATAATAATATAAACACTAATCAGCATGATGATCTGGTCAACTATATTTTTGATTCATGGAATAAGGTATGAAGGAAATGTTTTCTTAAAAAAAATAAATGATCAAAGTAAAATTTAGACATATAGTTCTTTATAAATAATTAGAAAATGAACTTTTGTGTTGCTAGTGGATTTTAATTAGTTTAATTATTTCTATATTTGAAAGAAAAGTGAAATGATTAAATAAAGCTACTTTTACAGAAATGCTATTTAAAAATCTAAAAAACCCTTGTAAATTTTAATCTTATCTTTAACATCTGTCATACATTGGATATTAAATATGGCAATAGTACTTGCACTTTCGTAGATTTAGAAAAGGCGAGGTGTGAGGAATGAGCTGTGGTCAATGTTATCTATGTATGGGGTGAGCGGTAATCTGATTCAAGCATTGAAGTCTCTCTATGAGGGTTCTAGTGCTTGAGTCATAATAAACGGGGCATACACTGAGTGGTTTTCTGATGAATGAATTACTCATCAAATGTTTACTCTATGCTGATGATCAAGTAATACTTGCGTCATCCGCTAATGAGCTACTGGAGATGGTAAATATTATGAATAAAGCTTTGAAAGGGAAAGGAATGAAAGTGAATGTAAGCCAAAAGAAAGTTATATTGAAAGGAGAGTGAATGCAGGGAATATGGTTAATGGTGCCCTGCGCGCGTTTATGAATAGCCAGAGAATGTCTCAAAGGGCCAGACCGCTGTACATGTAGGTGCCAACACTTATGTATGGTAGTAAAAGTTGGGTATGGCAGAAGAATCACAAAAGTAAAATAAATGCAGTAGAGATGAGATCGTTGAGAAGTATGTGTGGTTTAAAACTAAGTGACAGTGTAAGAAATGGTGTGATAAGAGAATGTTTTGGTATCAAAGAAGATGTAGTGAATAAAATTGAGAAAGGTATGCTTAGATGGTTTAGGCATGGAGAGAGAATGAATGAAAGGAGATTGACAAAAAGGATTTATGAGTTAAGAATGAATGCGAAAGTTGGAAGGGGAAGACCAAGGTGAACATTCCTGGACCAAATCCAGGACATTTTAAATAAGGGCCAAGTCAAGAGTACTCTAAACTAACAAACTTGTATGAAAGGTTTAATGAGAATGAAAGATGTTGTCTCTGCCTATTCCTATTGGAATGAGGCGTGATGCTGTTTGTAATAGTACTACATATACTAGTAGTACTATATACTACTATGTACTAGTTTTATGATTGTACTCTAAATGTTGTAAAAACCTTCTTAAATATAGTATATTTGATTTAATTTAAAGGACATCTATAATATTCAAATATCCTCCATTTCTGTTTGTAGCTCACTGCTGAGCATTGTGATGTTTCCGATGAAATAGGTTATGCCCTCTTTACCAATTCGTAGGTGTTTAGATTGCCTGCTCCAGCTGTTCTACTACCTGATCAGACCATTGTTTCAGGCAGCAAACTCTGGGTCTTTTTCCTTCCATATTTCTAGTTAAAATGAGTTTCTCTAGGTTATTCATGCAATATATCCAAAGAACTCTAGTAGGTGCTTTGGACATATTGTAGAAAACCTTTATGTTACCTATATCTCTTCTATGTAATTGTAATTATACCAAAACTGGAAAGCTGAGATGTGTTAACCTAGTAATCCAAAATTATTCATCAAACTAGAAATGTTTTTCAAAAAGTAAACATGATTATAACTTTCGTATTTATCTACTAAAGTTCTCATGTTTAGTCTCTGAATTTATATGATGTTTCTAAACAGAATGAATTGAATTGTCCTATGGCTTCATTAAAACAATATATTGCTCATTATTACATAATTACATACCAACATTATAATGAATGTATGTGTAATTTAATATGAATTTTCTTTAAGGTGACTCGTGAATTGGAAAGAGGTAATGAGGATGCAAAATATTACCACGAAGTACTTGCACCGCGCCAGCTTGCGAATTTTAGACCTTTCAATCTGGAAGACTGGTGGGGTTGTCGTATGATGCAGACAATAAATCGCAAGCATCGGTCTTAGTTTTAACAAAAGTCAGGTTAAAAATATCTCATTGTCACATAATTTGTATATTTGAAAGGAGGTATCACTTTTATTTATAATACACATATATAATGGGTAAATTAACTTGATATATTTAGGTCAAAGTTTATCATTCACATTTAACTAAGTTTGAGATTTACTTGAGAGAGGAGTTTGATTTAAGTATATATTAGATTACAAGTTATAAAATTTGGTATACATGCATTGTCTCTACCAGTAAGATAACGTTTTTATCTTTTAACTCTATCTTATTGATTGATTAGAAGTGCACTAATGAGTAAAATGTTGAACATTTCCAACTTTCAATTTCTCTATGATAAACATGGTTTTATGGATTTACTTAGCAAACGTTGTATATCTCCTTTTAATGTATAGGAATATTATATACAGTTGAACCAGGTTAAAAGGGATTTTGAGAGACTGCCATATCTTTCTCTATTAAATAGATTTATTTTTAACCCAGATTTCTAGTTAATAGGGGTATAGAAATGGTCATTCTTACTCATAGACTTTAAAAAGTTACAGTAAAATTGTAGTATATAAATTGTCTGATCCATGGTAGAAGGCAGTTGTCAATTTTGGGAAACTGAATGTAGACTCCTCTTAAAATATCTGTTTTCATCAGAGCACTGAGTCTTTTAACTTAATAACTTTATAATAAGTGGAATCTGATAAATCATACTCACTTTGATTTTCATAATGTGATTTTTCACTGAGAGACAGACACCAATTCCTTTTTTTTAGAGATCATTTAGGTACGAATGTCTCTTCCCACTTGATATAGCTAACATTGTAACATAAACAGTATAGCTGTCATAGTCAATATAAATTTAATTATGTGCAATAAATATTAATAAGTAGCAACAGCATCTGTATATTAACGCTCAACTATTTCTTATAGAGTTATAAATGATTAGCAGCCAGTTACAGAGGTTCAAGCAAAAGTATTTGAGGATACTTGACTCTCTCTTATCAAAATTGCTATCACTCTCTTAAAAAGGTTTTAGAAGCTACAAATAACGGGAACAGGCAATTACTCTCTCTAAAAGAGGTTTCCCTCTGACCCAGTTTCCACTGTGTGAAATAAATATAAAATAATTTGGCCACAACTGTGTGCATCTGCATATTTTAGAGTTTTCTCCATAGAGATACAGCTACTAACGCCATCTGTTTATTTAAATGAACAACGACTCTGCTCCACCCTTATAGGATTACATTACTGAGCCGGTTTATTAACTTGAATAAGAATACAAGCTACGTAATTTATAATATAATGTTGAACTTAAAAATGAGCTGTTTTTATGTGATAGTGTGACATGCAAACTGACAAACTTGCACATTTGAAATGTTATTAGGACAAACATAGTCCCTGTGTACTTTTATTTTGTCAGATTTCAAATGAAAATTAAATATGATATATGGTATGATTCAAAAACCTGTTACTCGACATATATATAATTAGGCATGAATCATGAATGCATTGATTATGGCAATAATCTTTGACAATTATAGTTAATATTTAATCATGTACAATGAGATATTTTTAATATAGGGAAAACCAGTAAGTATACATTCAATATCTCTCCTAGGACTTTGTTATCCGATTTATAAGACATTTTAAAATACTGACGCAGTTAAGCTGTTTGATAAATTTAATCAATTATTAGAAAGATCAGGGTCGGATTTAGAGGTAATAAAAGACTAGTGGCGGTCCCCCTTGGCCACAAATTAATTTAATAATATTACTTATTATTTTTTTTGAGATTTTAATTAATCACTTTATTGCGAAACCCAGTAGAAGTTTTTTTTTACATTGAACAAACTTATAGGAATATAATTATATAGAGTATACCATAAATTTCTCATCCGAGCCGGCAACCTTTATTGTATTGTCGATACACACGAATAGACAAAAATCTCTTATAAAGAATTAATTGCAATCTCAATATAATCTCGCCATACATTCTTTCATAAATTATTCATTCAGAAAACATTGAGATTTCCGAATGTATATTGATTTACTTATCACTGAGAGGTTGAAACAAATTTTAACAGTGCATATTTCCATTTTTTGGTTAGGTTCGAGGTTCCTATTTTAGGGGACCTTTTCTTGTGGGAGCCCCAGCTGCCTTCCACCCCTTAAATCCGGCTCTGAGAATGTTTATATACATTGGAGTAACATTGTAGTAACTGTAGAGAAACTTTTTAACCCATAGGAGATTACTACTTATGTAAGTTATAACCATATAAGTTAGATTATTTCTATTTTTACCTGTAATTATAAGGAAATGTGTTATCGCCGATTAGAATGAGCTAGTTTTTTAAATGTACTTTTATTATTGACATGTGTATGTTTTATAGTCGTGATAGAAAATCTTATATGTAAAAGATAAAATTATTTGGGCTTGATTCCAGTAGCACATTGAGCTTACATGTCATATAAAAGAGTAACCACAGATTTCTTGTCGATTTGTTCTTAATCTTAAATCTTCTTTCTTCCTTCGTAATATCAATTTTGAGGACCTGTGGTAGATATGTTACTAACGGATATACTAATAGTAGTTTAAAAGATTTTAATGAGCCAATTTGAATAAAGAATATTTTGATTTCCATGTTGTCGATTGAATGATTCAAAATTAAAATATTTTAATATGTTTAATAAGTATAATTTGAAACATTAATTCTATCAGTTGGTAATAAAGCTACCAATAGTTCGATAGGTTAATCCTGCCCAGAATATATAAGGGCAAGCAACTATATAGTTACTCTTTTAGACATTGTTTTTGATAATGTTCACATATAAATTGATTGAACTTTTATATGGAATGAAATTCGAATCCAAGAATTTTTATCATTTACAGATTGAAATGAAACATTTAATTTATCACATCTTTGCTACAATTTTATGTGTATGCTATCGTTTTATTGCCTCATTTAGTAAAATATAATGTACACTTTTTATAGCGACACTTAAGAGACACTTTATGGCGTAGAAATAATTATCCATGATATTATAATAATCCACGAGTGAGGCACGGAGGGATCAACTTTCGCATGGATCGTAAGTTAACCAGAACTTTGTATTTTAGGGATTTTTATACCTTATAATCCTTAAAGATTCTAATTTTTTTATTTTTAAATGAAGTTTATTCAAAATGCGTCATAGAATTTCTTTAAGAAAATAGTTTAATCGCCAAAATATATAAAACAATCAAAGTCATGTTATTTTGATATATTAGGAAGTGTCGCTATACAGTTTTGTGTATGTTGCGTTTTTCTACTTTACTATTTAAATTTATGTAATCAAAGTCTTTGCAATATAATGACATCACGTAGTGTTTAGGTGTAAACTGTATTAGTAGAATAACGTCCTTTTGAATAGGTTTAATTTCATAAAATACTATAAACAATACCTATTTGGATTTAATGGGATATTTACACAAAAACGTTTAAAATGCATGCATAAATACCGCGACGTGCGAGTATTACTGAGTATATATCAATATATCATTTAAATATTACTCGTGTAGAAACGAAGAGTGCAGATTATATAAAAAATGTGTGCTGCGATTTATGTCATCTATGTCATATCCAATTAAAAGGGATAAAATAAAATATTTATAAACATGGCAACCTAACAATTTAACAGTAATCATGTAAATTAATTTGAACCTTAAGCCATTGATTCAAAGTACATATTAAAATAACACAGTTACAGTTATTAAATATCATTTACTTTTAATGCTATTTTTATTTTATTTGCTAGGTTCTATTTAATTTACAATGATTTGTATCAAATTATTGTAAATAAAATGTTATCCCTTCAAAGCTTTTCCAATTAACTTTGACATAAATCGCTGTCATTTGCTTTTTTAGTCTGCACTTGGACATATATAACATGTTTTCCTTATCGAAATATATCGAAAGTATTATATAATATCGAAAGCGTATCAGTTTAAAAGATAAAGAACGCTATTCTACAAGTTTGTTTGATCCTGTTTGTAAGTGATTGTATTTATTATTACTACAATATAAGATTTAATCTACATTCCATTCATTTTGTCTTGTACTTAGCATATGAAATAATTGTAAATATTTGAATAACTGACAAATTACCGATCACGGACTTTAATTAAAGATTTTCTAATAAAAAATCTCTTTTTTTCACTTTGACTTTTATTCAAAACCCTGACTGGAAAGTGAACAGCTAATAAATGTAACTGCTTTATCTCTTTCACAAATGTTTTAGTTTGTAGTAAACCAAATATTTGATATGTTTCAAGTGGAATACTCGAAATGGTGCATCACTCGCCTATTCCGAATGTATATGTAATATATATCGATACAGCACATATACAAAACTGTTATTAACTGCTATTATTTAAGGAATTGCAGAAAATTCCCGATTCGATTGTACTAAGTAATAGCTTGTTCTTTTTTATTTTTTTTGTTTGAAGCTTTATGGCATTGTTGTACATAAAAATTTAAGGTTAGTAACACGGCTCTAATAGGTACTAGACCTATTATGGAAGATATTTATTAGTCTAAAAAATAACCACGAAGAAAAATTTGAATTCCGAAGTATTAAAGAGTGTTTATTTTTATTTCAATTCATTAAATGCCTATTCCAGGAATTCATAAGCGGGTTCCGCTCGTACGTCAAACAAAGCTTGTAGATTCAAAGCGACGTATTTACGTTACGGCCTCGAGGCTTATGGCAACTACCATCTAATGAGTTTCACGATCTTCTCATTTCTAAACTTAAACAAGAAGGATACGCATTAACTTTTGTTTTTGATGTTACCACGGATATATTATAAAAAATTTAATATCATAAATTATGAAATCTTAATTATAGATAAAAAAGAAACCAATGTCTGTGATATCAAAATTTTTGAAGGAAACTTTTAGACCTGGGGAGCAAAGCTCGTGAATGCGTAACGAGAGCATTACGAAAAGTGTGATCATATGAGTGAGTATAAAAAACCCAGTAATTTAGACCACCAAAGGGCACTCGTTTTATTTATAATGAACTGTTATACAAGGTCTTTGGAGACCGTTTCCGAAAACGGAGACAAATGATAGTATTAATGACGCATTTGACGATGGCATGGAAACTAAATCGATCCTGATTTAAAGACAATAATTTTTTATAACGTTTTATTAGCATATTTACGCTTCCATCATGTTAATACAGCTAAATATAACGATAATTTCACAAGAAATACATTACTTTACTAAAAAAAGTAATAATGAAACACAATCAGTTGAAGTTTGGGTCAACGAACGCACGCGGAGGGTATGCGTGTAAAAGAGGTGACTAAATAGAACGAAAATGAGAAAAAGTTTGTGTAATAAAGAGTTTTAAAAATGTTTTTTTTTAAAATCAGGATCGTTTATTTTTTCAGCCCGTCGAAGGTATACTATCTTCTCTCTTCGCTTTCGGAAACGGTCTTCTAATACCTTGGATATATATAATATAACAGTTATATAAGAAACAATCTTAAACATATATTTTTCTGTTTTTTCATTGTAATTTTCGAAACATCCGTTTGCTTATTGACTTTGCTAATATTATTAATCCTAAAATAGGTTGTACGCCAAAATTTCCGCGGGAACAGTCAATTCCAAGCATAGAACTAATATTAGACTGCCACATCAAATACTGATTTATTGAGTTGTAAATGATAAAATTTGGCTTTCATGGTCATATAAAATTTATTAAAATCAAATCTTGTTTTTTGAAGTGAAACTTCTTTAGGCGCCTAAGGGTAAATTTTTTTACTGACGTAACGCGTGATTAGCGTCACGAAGATGTGCAGCGTTTTTTATGATAATTTCAAGATTAGGTATTGCCACTCGTCATTCAATAAATTAATATACTATTTATATTAATGTTAAGTTTATATAGAATGTCAAAATAAAAATTAATGTATATAGATTTATAAATGAACTAAAGAATGATGATATACTGTTATTCATAAAATATAAAATAAAAAAAATCATATTTTCTCTTTTTAAAATTCAAAAAACAAAATGAATTATTAATTTCTAATTGACAAAAACTCGTGGCATTTTCATTTAAAACTCGTGATTTGAGATTTCAATAAATTATTTGTATTAATTTTCGACACAATATCTTAATGACAATTAAATTAATATATGTTTCATTTTTCCTCCCCTTAAGTCTCCGAAATCTAAGTTTTAGATTTGTATAAACATAAATTTAATTTAAAAATTAGCCAAAGAAGTTTCACTTCTGACATATGTACATTATACGCACGCACAGTTTTTTTGTCTGCCTGGTGAGTGGTTACCTCCACTTTGTAGGGTTTTATTTATGTAGTTTGTTTTATTTTTTAAATGTTTTGCAATCTACAAAGTAAATTATTATTGGAGTACAGTACAGTAAACTTAGAAATTTCACGGAAGTAACTGAAAAAATTATATTAACAAAGAAAGAGTATATTAAAAAACCGTTTCTCTTGGAACATAACCGTTCCAAACAAGGATCGTTTGATGTGAATGCTATCGTAAAAACGTCTATCGAGGTCTTAAAGTTCATTAGCGTGGCGGGTGATTTTCCGACAAAAGATCCTCTTCGAAAGCCGCTTTGCTACGTTCAGGGCTATTTGCAAGTCAATGCTCTTTAAACAATGAGAAAATGATAGTTGCTTGAAAGATTATTTCTTTACAGTATAAGCACAAACGTTTGAAGATTATTGAAAAAATTAAACCAAAACTCCAGAATTTTTGCTTAATGCATGCAATGTATTATGCAAGAAACCATGATGTTAGATTTAAAAAGATGATTTGGAAAAAATACTTTTTGAATTGAACATTCTTTACGACTTGTGAAGTAACCTGGTGAATATCTGACGAGAGCGTTACGAAAACTGTGATCATAATCTGACATGTAATAGGTAATAAAACTAACAAGGTTTAACTTCGGTCTAAACCAATAGTACGATGATTAAATAAACTTCGAAGTGCAATTTTCATACTTAGAAAAACTATTTATTTTTAAAGGATTTAATTTTTATTGACAATTTTAAAAAGATGTCAAACTTAATTTTATTTAACTTAACACACTTTACACTATGAATTAAATGTTGCTAGGAGTTCTAAGAAAACACATTTAATGCAAAAAAAATCGTTTATTCGTTGTAAACCATGTTTGCCTGAGTCGTCGTATTCTGTTCGCTTTTTTTCAGTTTTTTTTAAATTGCTTTTGACAAAGACTGTCTAATAGAACGCTTTTTACAAGATATATTAATCGCACTAACTTAACACTACAAGATTCAAAGTTTAAAAGAATAAAAAACAAATACACGATTAATATAACAATATAAAAATGTTCAAGTCTAAGGAACCTCATTCTTTATTACTAAGTATAAAAACATTTCAGTGTCCAATTTCATGCCGGTTTCGTAGAATGATCGCAATAACATAGTAAAGGTACTTCTGACGGTACAATCAGAATAATATATTCTTTTCCTTTTGGTAACAAAGGTAGTTTCTTTTTTATTTAAGACTAAAATTAAGATACTAATTATTTTGATTGTATCGAGCTATGAATGTAATAAAGAATAAAGAAATAATGTATTGTTATTATTATCTATTTTATCGAGGAAATAAAAGTCAGATTCTTGTGTTGCAGCGATTTCACGCGTCAGCTGTAGCGTTTTGTGTCTGCGCTGTTGCACCACTGGTGCTGGAGACGCTATCAGGGTCTGGTTCTCGTACACCCATCCACGGTAATCGCTTTTGTAGCTCGGCCCTAATTCAAATCAATCGATCAAAATGTACTCAATTAGGCTTAATTATCTAGCTTTTTTATCCCTTTGTATTGAATATACCACCGTTTAACAAAGTAGGTTTGAACGAGAAGATACCGGTAAGAAATACAGTTGCAATACTTTCAACAACGATTTTTTCATATCATATCTTATTTGACGGCTTCGCTCGCGCAGTAGTGCGAGTACTCGCTTTGCTAGTAGAGGTCCCCGGGTACGATTCCCCGTAGAGTCAATAGAGGCAATTGCAATTTATAATTTGTCTGAGACTGGACTGGTGGGTGGGTTGGGTGGCTTCGGCCCTGGCTAGTTACCACCCTACCAGAAAAGACGTGCTGACAAGCAAAGGGATTTATGTTCCGGTACGATGCTGTGTAGAAACCATAAGAGGTAAATTGCCTTTGACCAGATTAGCGCGCTCCCTGTCAGTTATTAAACGAATCAGAAATTGCTACTTAAAAGGTCTATGACAGAATAATAATACATGTATCTAGCTTTTATCTTGTTCAATTAATATATAATTCTATATTATGAAAATATCCATGGTGAAAGTTGAATAAATAGAAGCTGATTTTACCTGTATCTTGGGTGATTGATGGCGTACACCCATGGGTCAATGCAAGAAACGATTTTTGCGCAGACTGCTGGCACCATCGTTGCTACCGGTGTTAAAAGACTCCTAAAAGGAAAAAAATAATTATTTGTTACGTTACAACTTTATACCAATAACTCGTATTAATATAATCTGTAATTCACAGATTGGATGAATACCTATAACCATAAATACAATATCCTGTAACGAAGTATAAAGGCAATGGTTTTTTCATTACAAAAATATTTTTTTGGGGTGCTCTAGCATTTTGATGATAATAGTAAACTTAGTCTTCTTTGAAAAAAATCATACCTAATTTTTATTTCTGCTATTTACAAAAGTTCCTGGTTATACCAGAATTGTTACAAAAAATTGTAATTCAAATTCAATGATGATGTAATTTTACAAATTAAAACGCATTCCATTATTGTGGGTGTCTATTAAATACAAAAATAGTTAAGTAAAATATTGTTTCAAAGTTTTATTTCATTACGTTCTTTACTCAACACTATTGATACGAATAAAAATCATTTTGACGCCAGTTATGTACAACAGATTATATAATTTTTTTACCTGTCTCCAAATGCTCCTGTCATCGTGACGAAGGCGTACGGCGTCCACGAGCAAACAAACAAGAAAAATATTGTGAAGGCTACTTTCGCGATCCTAATTTCCACGCTCTTGCCAGCATCTTCTTTTCCAGCAGCGAGAGATTTCACGTTCATTTTTTTAGCCTGCTCTTTTAACATGCGCTCGTGAAGACGGACCTGTTTTTAAATATTAATTATCACGGTTTCGCTTGATATTAAGACAAGCGGATTCAAATCTTGGTGGCGTCTTATCCCAAGGTAAAATGAAAAATATATTTTTTTACATTGGAATGAAAAGTTCGCTTTTCGACCACTGTGCGTGGGAAAAAGTTCCTCGTTCTTTCCCGGTAAGCTCCCACTGGCGCGTATGCGAATAACTCTCGTTTCCTCCCGGTAATTTAGCATCAACTTGTTTATCGAAGTGTCAAAGGTCGAATTTGTCATTCCAGTGTTCTAAAGAATCGTATAAGCACCACAGAAGAAAAATCAGGCACCCGCGAGTTTCTCAAAATGTCGCGGGTGAGAATACCCTACATTTAGGCATTGGTGATATACTATTTTTCCAATAAATCTTCATTAAATTTGAAGGTACATGTTTAATCCGAAAAATATCACGGAGAGTGATTGTATTGAAAATGAAGATAAATAGATTATTTTTGTGCAAGTTATGTTAACAACAAATATTTTTTTTGTTCTGTAAGTAACATTACGAGGTATTTTTTTTAATCACATCATAGATTTGAAGTGAGTCTTATCATCCGGTGTTTCTTACATTCTAAGAAATGCAGTATATATTTACAATTTCCCAATATAGTAAAAGTTAATAGTACACACATATCTAACGTTTATTACTTAAATGTAAACATTACCGAGGCTTTCAATATACAGTGTCACTTCTAAGAATTCTACGTTTCAAGTCGCCAGTTTATATTTTCCTATTGTGAAAACTAGTTCAACTCTAAGAATGAAATACATCTCGTAGCAAATCAGCCTCGGAAATATTTGAACGGAAACCGCAATCGGCCGATCAATGCCCAGCAATATTGAAGTAACTTAGAATACCTAGTCCATGTTACTTCGTTACTCACTTTCTTGACATTTTGGATATGTACATACATATTTCTTTATTCGTAGCAAATCCATTTGATAGAAAAAATAAAATTTTCGGCTATTTGATCAACACGACTACTTCTATCTTTAGTAAAGTTGTAAAAAAGAATCATAACTTCGCTCTAATCCATACTAACATACAAAATGTTATATATTGGGAAGGTTAGCTTTTAATGACAATTCAAAATGATTGAGAAAAATATTTGCCAACGTTAGCTGATCCTACTGATATTTGTTTACTTTCGGGATCCCGTGTTCCTGTGGAATCTTTGGAATATAAATTTAGTCTATTATTCTCTACAATATTAGATATTATCACTGACAATCCTATTAAAATCGACCCAACCATTTGTGAGTTTTGCGGGGACAAGAAGCACAGCGGAAAAGGGATTGAAAAGTAGCGTTGATTTTATATAAACTTTAATATGTATCTAACAGGAACACATTCAAATTTTATTATTCTGTATAGCTAAAGTGAGGTATATTGGCCTTGGGAGATTTGGCGGAATATAACTGTATACGTTTCAGGCGCTTGAATAGCAAATAAGAGGAGATAAAGCCCCAGGTCGACGTAGAGGCGGAGTTTCGCTCTTTTTATTATTCTCCATGCATTTCGTCTGTCCTTTAATCTGATTTTTAATCGCATTTAACAAATATGTCTGAGTAATTTTGGAATCGATAAATAGCAATTTATAAAGGGATATCTCTTAGCTGTTTAATATGGCAAAGGAAATGTTTGTATTGTTTAAACACATTATAAAGTATTTTAACATTTAAGGTATACTGTAGCAATAGACTGAATAAAACAATGAATGTGCCAGGAAAACTTTTTATATTGTTTAAAATTTATTGTTAAAAAATTATTGTTACCATCAATAAATAGTTAGCAACTCGTTAAACTGTTTAGCAAGTTAACGTTTTTTGAGTGGGTGCTAATTGATTAAAGCGGGATCGAGACTAGCGCGCAATAAAATTAGTAATTAAACATCGTATTCTCTACCTCTAATAAGTTCGTAACTTTAAATCTCAAATATAAGCCTTGAGCCGAGAGATTGTTATCGTTTACGCCTCAAAGCTTAACTTATAACTTTGATTGAGTGACTTGTTTAATAAAGACTAAAGTATTAAATGGAAGATTAAATGAAAGATAAAGGATGATGCTGAAAATTACATTTTATATTATTACTGATATAATTGTATGAGATCATGAACGAGCTCTTCACGTTGAGTTCGTGAACGAGCAGTGCAATAAAAAATGCAAATCAAATAGTTATATTTCACTCTTTTGGCGCTACATTATATTTTCAGTGGCTGAAGACGAAACTCTTCGAACAGCGCTTGTTGCCAGTGATGAACTACGGCTCCGAAAAGTGGTCGCTGACTATGGGCCTCATTCGAAAGCTCAGAGTCACTCAGCGTGCGAGGGCTATGCTCGGAGTTTCTCTACGCGATCAAATCAGAAATGAGGAGATCCGTAGCAGAACCAAAAACACCGACATGGCCCTACGAATCGCGAACCTGAAGTGGCAATGGGTGGGGCACATAGTCAGACGGACCGATGGACGGTGAGGTCCGAAGGTGCTGGAGTGGCGACCCCGCACCGGGCGGCGCACTGCAGACAGAGCTCCCACAAGGACCGGCGACATAAAGAGGGTAGCCGGTAGCCGCTGGAGCTAGGCGGCGCAAGATGAGGGCCTTGTGGACATCATTACGTGAGACCTATGTCCAGCAGTGGACGTCCATCGGTTGAAGTGACGACGAAAGGTTTATAAATTACTAGCATGAAAATTAGGACGGAGGAAATTTATTAGAAAAACGTACTGAAAAGTAGTTACTAGTTAAAACCATTAAATTATAAGAACTTTTACGAGAAAATAAATTACGAGACAATATGGTGCACAATCTTGTACCCTGATATAGTTTTTTTTTAAATGGGGAAATACGAATGAAAGGGAATATGCAATATTGGATAGAAAGCTTAACGTTTACGTCGATGTACGAGTAATGGATGTAGGACATGAAACATCACGAACTTCCCAAAGCTGGACTATGCAATGAGAAATTCAAATTCAGATTGACTTTGATCCGTCAAGGACTCCAACCATTTAGTCGACAACAACAAAACAAAATATGAATCAAAGGGCTCCCTTTGATAAAGTCTTTTATAAAGAACCTGGCAGAATACAATTACAATTATTGATAAATATTTCAAAATCATAATAGAAGGTAAACTTACCGCACTAAAAAGTTTGGAGTAGAAGTAGCAGATAGACAGCATTGGTATGCAGTAACTCCAAATAAATATGCAAATAACGAACACTTTTGTGTCGGTGTCTTCCGTGATATAGTCGAAGGAACATGTCGTAAGGAAGCCTTCTGTTAAAAGATAATAATTGATTTTCAAATCGGAACTTATTACGTCTCTTTCTTTTATAAAATGTATTTTATACCTAAGTTAATAAATTCAATGATTTAACAGTAAATAGTATGTAAAAGCCACTTATTCCTGTTTCGTCTGTGTATAGAAGTACGGTTCTCATTTATCAGTGAAATTTGCAGTAAAATCCCGATAAGAAACTCGGACGTGTAGCGAAATATTATATTTTTTAAATGGGTTATATGCATAATACAAAGCTATGCTTCAATTTGAATTGAATTTAATGAAAGGAGACTGACAAAAAGGATTTATGAGTCAAGAGCGAATGGGAAAGTTGGAAGGGGAAGACCAAGGCGAACGTTCCTGGACCAAATCCAGGACATTTTAAATAACGGCCAGGTCAAGAGTAGTCTAAACCGACGAACTTGTATGAAAGGTTTAATGAGAATGAAAGAAGCGATGGAAGGATGTTGTATCTGCCTACCCCTATGGGAATGAGGCGTGATGCTATGTACGCTGTGTGTTCAAAAAGTATCGCGAATTTTGTGTTTTTTCAAAAATGATTTATTTATTCATGAATATCTATTTTGTCCCCTTCAAAGTAATCCCCATGAGATATTATACACTTGTGCCAACGGTTTTTCCAATCTTCGAAGCACTTCAAAAAATCATTTTTTTTTTTTTTGTTCAGCTCCTCCTTCGATGCCGTCTTTATCTCGTCAAGAGAAGAGTAACGTCGTCCTTTCATGGGCCTCTTCAGTTTAGGGAACAAGAAAAAGTCACAGGGGGCCAGATCTGGGGAATACGGTGGCTGCGGCATCATTAGTGTGTTGTTTTTGGCCAAAAAGTCGCGCACAAGCAACGATGTGTGAGCAGGGGCGTTATCGTGGTGCAAAAGCCAATTTTTGTTCTTCCACAAATCCGGGCGTTTCTGGCGGATTGCTTCGCGCAAATTGCGCATAACTTGCAGGTAATATTCCTTATTGACCGTTCTTCCCTGTGGCAAGAACTCATGATGCACCACGCCCCTGCAATCAAAGAAAACTGTCAGCAAAACTTTCACATTCGATCGAACTTGGCGCGCTTTTTTCGGTCTTGGTTCGTGCGGCAGCTTCCATTGAGATGATTGAGCTTTGGTTTCCACGTCATAACCATAAACCCACGATTCGTCACCAGTTATGACCCTCTGGAGCAAATTTGGGTCGTCGCGGACAGAGTTTAACATCTCATTAGCAATGTTCATGCGATGCTGTTTTTGGTCACAATTGAGCAATTTTGGTACGAATTTCGCGGCGACCCGTCTCATGCCCAAATCATTGATAAAAATCGAATGGCACGAGCCAATCGATATGTTTAGGTCCTCAGCAACTTCTCTAACGGTGATTCGACGATTGGCCAATACCATTTTCTCCACTTCATTAATTTTTTCGTCTGTTGTTGAAGTGCTCGGGCGTCCGGCACGCTCTTCGTCGTTCACATCTTCTCGGCCTTCTGAGACCATTTTGTGCCACCGATAAACGTTGCTTCGATCCAAGATAGCTTCTCCGTATGCCACAGTCAACATTCGGAATACATCCGCTCACTTAATTTCGTTTTTCACAAAAAATTTGATACAGGTTCTTTGATCCATTTTTTTGAATAGGTAAAAATCGAAGACGATCCAAAACACGTGCAAGCAAAGCAGCTGTCAACAATTAAATGAACATTCAAAATGGCCGAGCTTGTCGGCATAAGTGAGAGACATGAGTACCAACATAACGCCACAAAAAATTCGAAATTCGAATATACGTAACCCGCGAAAATTCAAAATTCGCGATACTTTTTGAACACACCTCGTATGTATGCTTCAATGTTTTTACAATACTCCTATTCGCAGAGAAATACACTATTATTTATAACCTTGCGATTTTAATCAGTCGTGTAATTTAAACGGATCAAATAGCTTATAAAATCAACCGTCCTTTACAAAGGCGGTCATAATGTTCTTTCAACGGATGAGCGTAATTTCTTGCACAATTGGCGTTCTTAATAAGACGTTAATCTTGGTTTACATACGCTCGGCCACGTAATTCTTTAATACTCTTTGCATTCTTATGGTAATAGAGACGTTTCTTGTTTTATACCATATTATAGAATTATCTTTCCAGCCTAAAGAATATAAAATGAGTGGCATTTTACAACCTTAAATCAATAGATCTAAGGGTTTACCGAAATGGAGAATAATTCTCTAATTTCAATATCATGTTTCCAACATTTCTTAAAAGATTTTCACTAAGTTAACTTCGTACTATTTATCACTAAAATGATATCATTTTTCTACCTTTGATATTCTACAGAATAAGAAATAAGTACGTAACAAACTAGTAGATGTAGTCGACGAAACATTTAAAATAATATTTTTACCTGGTACATAACGCCCCCAAACTCTAAAAGCAGGTAGAAAGGTAAACGGCAAAGCCCATAACCAAGTAAATAATATTAAAAGAGATGCCTGTACTCGGGTCAGTCTTCCATCTAACGGGCTTGATATTGTTCTGTAAAGAAAAATTTAATTATAGTACAAATAAGACGAAAAACCTACAGCAACATATCTAAGTTGCTGTAGGCTTTTCGTGTTTAGAAACAAAGAGTACAAGTTTTACTGTAAACGTAATCATTTTTTTAAATCCAAGATATATTATATGTATGATATTGTATGTCACAGATACTTGTATCATTCAAATTTTCGTGAGGAATTATACTATATTATATATTTCTAATTCGGTTATCATAATTTTAATTGATTGTTTATATAACTAAATCTTTCGTCTGGACTGATTTTGATGAAATCTTTTGTATGCGTACACGTAGATTCAATAAATGTTTAGATTGATAATTGGAACATTGGATCGGGAACTACACGAGTGAAACTGCAAAATTAGTATTCTAAAATTTAAAACAGCTTACTTATATCTATCATATGCAATGATGACGTTTGTAATGGCACCACCAATGCCAGACAAGGAACCTAGCACAGCATATATATCGCAGCCGAGTTGATAGCCCAGTAGCCTTTGGTGAAACGAGTTTACAACAAGCATAGGCATTTCTAACATCATCATAAGATCAAACACAGCTAGGTTGATAACGAACATGTTGCTGGCACTGCGCAAGGATTTTGATCTGAAACAACAAAAATTACAGTGCTAAATAAAAAAAAAACGTTCTTATTATTTGAACAAAATCTGGAACGTATTATATATACAAATATATATAATTTCCATTGTGATATGTAGCCGTTAACACCTACAGTTTAAATATGTTATTAAACTACAAAAAATTAAGCACAAAACAATAGGTACAAATAATTAAGCAATAAATGACATCTTATCAGGAAATGGAAGACTTATTGTCAGTGTAAAATGAACATTTATAACAAATTTGAAGACAAAATCTGCGCCTTGACAACCATTTATGAAATAGAACAAATAGAGACAGAGACAGTGATAGAGAGTCTTAATGGCGATAGTTGTACAGATATATAAAAGTGATAAAGAAATCTAAAATGTAAGAGATTGAAATATCTACGAATATCATTATATATATATATATATATATATATATATATATATATATATATATATATATAAATATAGCTAAACCCATGACGTCGTCTGCGTGGCGTGTTTTTTGGGCTTATTGATTAGGCAAATTGTTTTACAAATAAGAAACATACTTCAATGAGTTATTTGATGCGTATTACTGCAAAGAGTTTATAGTCCTTTTTCAGGTTTTAGGTTATTGGTGTACCAAATTTCGTTTATATTTGTTTTGTTATGGTCTGAAAGCGCGACAGAGTTACATATTAGTCTCTACGTTTTTACGAAATTTCACCCCCAAAGGGTTTTGCGGGGATGTTGAATTAAAAAAATCAAGTTTTTACATTAAAAAACAATTCAAACTTGGTTAGAATTTTTTTTGACATAATGGAATCTACGAAAAGTATATTCCACCCTCAAAGGGCAGTGCGGGTACGTTTCTTATGCGTAAAACAAGTTGCATAAATTATTGAAAATGCTACCAAAAAACATTCTACGCAGACGAAGTCGCGGGTTCAGCTAGTGTATTATAATAAAAGCCGTTCATAATATCATCATTACAGCATTTAAATCGATCAAGCTTTTCTGAATTCTAATAGGATACACAAAAGGACAGATTATTACAAAATAAATTAAAAGTGTAGAATTGACAAGTGTAAGCGATTTATAAATTTAATATATTTTTCAAAATTTATCAATAAAGTCAAGATGACAGCTTTCTGTAAGCTATAAAGACTATACATTTATATAATAGTAGTATATAGTGAAAATGAAGGTAGACTGTTGGAATTATTGCTTTGTTATTTACTTGCATTGCTACACAAAGTTTAAATGTTTTAAGAAAATTTTCTCTAGACCATCGAGGTAATAAAATTTTGTTAAAAACTCCTGATTAAATAACTTTACGTGGAGTTTCAAATTATTCCTTAGTTGGTTTAGAAGTTACGGTATTTCCTTGATACGGTTTCAAAGAGATATCGGTTTGACGTAAAGTAATATAAAATTGTGCTGCAAAGCAAATGTCTTTTAAAGAAAAAAAAACTTTATACAAGTTAATACTTCATAAGATATACAATTCATTTTATATTATTCAATTTTTGAAAATGAAGCATATTTTCATTGTAAAATTTTAAGCAAATAAACCACAGGCATATCAATCCTAAATATTTTTTTATTTATTGAGTTTTGATTTTGATACGATAATTATAGAAATAAAAGTCAATATTTAAAATTTTTGTCTATCCGCCTTTTCATCTGTTTGTCCCCAAGCGATTGGGCCAATTTTTCCAGCTCCTATCTAAAAATATTCATATGATTACTTTTATTTCGGAAGGTAATGTTCAGTTATAAAAATGTCAAAGTTATGAAAACAATGTTCTGGATGGACATCCGAGAATTCCAATAAGGCTAAAACTCCCTCCGCGATCAGCATAATTTTAATCGAATTCCGTTTTCATTAAAGTATTTACTAAGTAGGACATTTCTTCCAATGTTTTACATTAACGTACTGTTATTATTTGATCGTTTAAAGTTTTATAGATATAAACTCTATTTTTACATCACGTAATGGCTGGCTTTATCTCAAGGATTAAGGATTAATTTTTGAAAAGATAAAGAATCTAGGAAAACATTTCATCCACAATAACTTATTACATTAAATAAGAGAAATATTTGTCTCTCTTTTAATTACCTATGACGTATTCATCCGATCCTGATAAATTTTGTATTGTTTGGTTCTTGGCATTTTTGCGAAGATTTCTGAGATAACCTAATACAATTATAAGTACATCAAGTTTTTATTAATTGACTTAGTAAAGCTTGTCGTGTATTGTCATAATGTTACAAAAGGTAAGGCTTTTTTGATTTTTTATTTGTGTATTTTTTATATAAATACGCAAATAAAAAGGTCATACTTTGTGTTCCAGTTCGTATATAATACAGATACCACACAAAAGCAAAACGGGATGAAAAGTGTAGCCGATGAACATCAGAAACGTTTTCCGAACTCCGTTCGGCGAGGAACAACTTTTCCTGTAACGCTTTCTTGAAATCGATCGAGACAGTTTTTTGTAAACTGTTATTCTAACGAGCCCCTAGTATTTTTTATATTAATTTAAGGTCCTACAGTCACTTACCACAGCTATTTACTAATCGAATCGAAGATTAAGCACTTCCCCAACTTAAATTGTTGTAAGTCGTTCAATTGAGATTTATTTATTACTTTAAAAATGTTCAACAAATGAATAACTTACGTGCTAAATATCCATATGACGATTCCATTTCCAGATATCGAAGCCAACATAAGCAGAGTATAGATGAATGCTAGCCCGTAATGCCAGTATTTGCTGACTGCTGGGAAATCCCGCCAGTGTTCGTGTACAAAATCTTGGTGTTCTTCCGGGATATTCCAACCAAGCATGTGCTCAACAACTTCTTGTGAGACCCTTAAAAATGATTAAAAACATCGTAACTTCTGTTCAAACATTTTATCAGTTCTACCCGCAATACTATATATTATAAAAAATAAGATTTATGTTGCCGACGTTATTATGTCAGCAACTTTTTAATATGGAAAAGCAGTATTGATTTTACTTCTATCTAACAACATAAACATATACTAACATCTTTAGTGGCCAGGCCACTGGACCGATATCATCTGTGTAATTGTTCGCCATTTTGTGCACTTCTCACAACAAAATGGTTGCTGAAAACTGAAGTATTTGATAAACTATTTTTGCATTGGAAAAAAAAATAAAAACCACTAATGATGACTAGTTTTATGACGAAGTGAGTAGTCCGACGTAGTCAGTCGCTTCTCACTTGTGTTCATTTCAGAACGAGGTACTGGTTTTATATCGTTCTAGCGTGCGTGTCGCTTAATTCCTTAATTTAATAAAATAGTAAAGCTTCTAGTTTATTTGGTCAAAAGTATTACATGTTCAGTATTCTTAGTGGAGAGTAATTCCTTTTAATTTGATTGTATTTTAATAGAATTTGCATTGCAATAAACCAACATCTTTCTTTGACATACATAGAGAATATGTCAAAGTTCTCAGTATTGTTATCCACAAAATACTTTTCTTTGTATTTTCCATCAAGATTGTTAAATAATTATACAACTAACACCATCAATGTCTATTTTACGTTGTCTGACATGATTTACAAAGCTTCATATACTAAATATTCTCTTGATTATATCACCACGAATGAAAATATTACATTAATTCATTTATATTCAGATGACATATAATATTATTTTATTAAAAACAACTCAGCATTGCAGAACACTTTCGATGATGGCTTGCCTTGACTGCAACTCTTTCTATTTTAAATTAAAAACAGTATAAAATATTTACTTAACTTTATGTTTTATAACATTAACTTCATGACCTACAGGAACATTCATATTTATTGCTTTTTATCAACGCTTACAACACAAAGATGTCAGTTTTCAAAGCGCACTATTTCAGCAGCAATAAATTTTTAATTAAATTTGGTAGAATATATTACACTGTTGTCGATTTATATAACTTTTTAACGTAAGAAAACACAGATTGTTGTATATTTAGGGGTAAAAATGTAAGTAAGTAAGTAGCAGCCCACTAACGTCCCACAGCTGGGCACAGGCCTCCTCGCTCATATGAGAGAGGGTTTTTAGAGCATAGACCCACCGCGCTGCTCCACTGCGGATTGGCAGGCATAGTACACAAGTGTACTCTCTATTCCTTCACTCTCATAGTCCGATGTGACGGGAATCCGACACGACCGGAGAGAGATCAGGCGCAGGACCGACGGCTTAACGTGCTCTCCGAGGCACGGGGGTGAAACACACCGCCAACTTCCCAACTTCGGGCAAATATTGAGAAAATCTTAATAGAAAACTGTATATCGATTTCGAACTGGCCTGACCCGGGACTCGAACCCAGGACCTCATGTCTGTAGTCGAACATGCTAACCACTAGACCAATGAGGCAGTCAGTATAGTATAAGTATAGTATTTAGGGGTGCTCTTAACTAATTAAATTTTGCATTGTGTTATATATACATAGGATAGGATTCTTTAGCCGAGTAGAGGTCAGCTAAGAACGAATTTTACGAAATTTCACTCGCAAGGGGGTTTGTGGGAGTGTTAATCTAGAGCCTGAAAAGGGACTATAACATCTCTGCAGTAATACACAGCAAATAGTTTATTGAAGTATTTATATATATGTTTCTTATTTGTAAAACAATTTGCCTAAATTAATATAACTAACACCCAAGAAACATTCCACGCAGACAAAGTCGCGGGTTCAGCTAGTATACTATAAGCCATGATATTTTGTTAGACACATGAATTCAATAATAATAATACTCTTTATTGTACACCTTAAAAGAAACTCTGTTAAATATTATGATTAAAGATTACACGAGCAAATGTACAAAAAGGCGGTCTTATCGCTAATCTGCGATTTCTTGCAGACAACCTTAAGGAGAAGGAATTTGTGCAAAAGTAGATAGGTGCTGCATAAAGAGATCATACATATCAATAATCAATTTAATTTCATTATTGTACTAATGACATTAAAATTTGATATCATTTAAGCGTTAGGTCGAGCTATGGAAATTTCAGCGTGGTTAATTAAATCAAATACTTATACTATTGCTTCGTAATAATTATATGACCTATAATTATTTGATATGTAAATAAGAGAACGTTGTGGTAACAAAAGAAGATGTAGTGACTAAAATTAAGAAAGGTCTGCTTAGATGGTTTGGGCACGTAGAGAGAATGAATGAAAGTAGACTAACTAAGGACGTATGAATCAAGAGTGAATGTGTAAATTGGCAGGGGAAGATCAAGGCGAACGTTCCTAGACCAAATCCAGGACATTTTAAATAAGGGCCAGGTCAAGAGGACTTTAAACCGACGAACTTGTATGAAAGATTTAATGAGAATGAAAGAAGCGAAGGGGCTAGGATCGTGGCAAATATCAATAAAACATATTTAGCATATATGGTACAAAAATAAAGTTCTTCCAAGGATATTAAACAGGAGTGTGAAGGAATTTTGCATACAAATATAAGCGGGGCTAACAAAAAGTACTAAATCGAATAACTATGTTCTATTCCTATATTTGTATGTACTGTAACAATATTTCCAAACTAATCCTAATAGTCAACAAGAGCATTACGCTCACAACGAGATTGCGGCCGGGACCCAGTTTGGGATACGACGGCAATCCACGCGCCGAGCCTTGAAACGTGCCTGGAATACGGCCTGCGTTTGAAATACTAAATATTTAGTTGAAATACACAAATGTTTGCAATATTTAAACATTATACTAACTGACTACATTTCACAGTTAGGCGTGACTGTTTATAACTTACAAAATTTCGTTATAAATAATATATATTTTATTAAGTGAAGCAAAAACTTTACACCTGTTTCTACGAAAATTGCGCGGACGGAGGAGTATGAAATTTTCCACACTTATAGTTTATATAGAGAAGGACTACAGAATGCATTTTTTTTTAATTATGCATAAAAACACATAACATATACTATTACTATTACTACATAAACAGAGGCGCGTGTAATTTGTCAAACGCTGACAATTTTGTCAAACACCATAAGGTTACATTAAAAAAGTTCATATTGTCAAAAGTACTAAGGAGGTACTACTACCTTAGAAACGGTTTTGTGGTGGTCAAGTTTTCATAAAATTTCTAACGTTATACGTAATTTCGTTAATTTTTTCTCATTCTCTTTCATAAGAACCATCCCCTGACTATAACAAAAGAGAAAACAACAAAAGAAATATCGAAATTGGTCCAGCCATGCACGGGTGTTGGCATGACCTAAAGAATATTTTTATAAATAGATTCATTATTGCAAGAACATACTTTAAGTAATTTTTGACGAACTGGAGTTATAAAATTATGTTCAAACTTATAATCTAAATTAATTATGGTCGAATTTCAACCGCTGTGCGACCAGTAGTATTATTGAAAACATGAATTTAATTAATAACAGCACGGTACTGCTAGCGTTGTTAAGTTTTTGTTATATTGATAAAATAAATTTAGGTATCAAATTTGTTTTTAATCATTGGCGGTTCCTTTGCCATACCGGAGTTACTTATATTAATTATTTTTTGACCTCGCTTAAAATTAATAATTATGAGTAGTATATTCCTCAACTGACATAACATGTAGACGTATCTTAAATATTCTTAGATTTTAATTGTGGTGGACAGAAAACATATGAAAATTAAGGGAAACTTTTTACGACGGCATATACATATTCGATTTGAATATATAGAAATCCAAACAGCTCAGATTGTAGAAGACAGTTCCTTTAATCATTGTCCGACGTACTTGCGCCTAATACCATGCCAAGAGAAAGAAATGTCTATTAGGTAATATCAAATTCCTCCATAACACTATGGTGTTGAATACGATATATATATATATATGTATATATATATATATATGTATATATATATATATATATATATATATATATATATATATATATATATATATGTTCAAATTGAAGATGCTAACAAAATATATGAAATATCTATTATATAGAGTATATATCTGCTTAGTTTTGCATTTACAACTTAGGCGCAAAATCGGACCTTTCTGTGTATTAGCTCTTCTCTATGTACCCGTGACAAACTGTATATTACTTGCAAACTTGTTACAGTACAGCTTATTTAATAATCTTTGTTATGATGGAACTGTTTTTAGAAAACTTGTTGTACGTACACAAAAACATTGACTCTTTTAATAAAAAGAGTGAATGTATATCATATAACTTACGAAACAAAAACAAACTTGTTGTAAATTCTAGTAGGCTGCATAAAATTAACAACTCATTTAAGGGTAACTGTATACGTTTCTATAATAAACTCCCACAAGACGTTTTAGAAATGTCAATTAATAAATTCAAAGTCTTTGTTAAAAGAAAGTTGATAGAAAAATCGTATTATAAGTTGCAAGAGTACTTAGACGATAGAAACGCGTGGGAGTGAACGAACTGCTCTAATTTGAATTGAAATATATTAAACTAATATGATATTGTAATGATGATGATAACAAAAAAAAAACAAAACACCAGACTGAGTTTGTTGTGGGCTCTTCTCGGATCTGGGCGCAAAGGAACCCTGGTAACTTTAGATTTTAAGTCGTTCTGGAGTATCATCATCAGACGTACATTAGAATTAGAGTGTGGAAAAGAAAAGAAAAAACAAAAAATTGACGATTCAAAAGTGCTGTAATATGCCTACTTGAATAAAGATATTTTGCTTTGATTTGATTTGATTTGAAATATGAATATGATAAATGGAAAATATGATTAAAGACATTTTTACTTCCAGCTGGTTTCAATAAATATTTTATTAATTTAAAACATTGAATAGAACGACATCTATAGAGTAATCTAGTAATAAAGTCATTTTGTAATAAAATAGAAACTGTTGTCTTTTGTAAAGAAAATTTTTAGTATATTATAGTGTATTTATGAAAAAATACGGTCAATAATAATTTCTTAAATTCGATTTTTTAATTATTGCTATTGCTTGTCTAAGAATACATGTTAAGATTGCCAGTAGTTCATACATCTACACCCAACCAGGCCTTCAATATAATTATCGGCTTCCTTCCGAAAAAAGTACAAAAGGAACAATTATAGTTTAGCATGATTTTAGGTATGTATTACTCAGTTTTCCCCACCTAAAGTGAATCAATTTTACATTTTTTTTTCAATTACCAAAGAACGACTTGGGTATACTAACGTCGGTATGTTTTAGTTTTTCTTCCAACGTTCGTGTAATCTTTTTGCTGGATGTATAAATACAGCAATACAAACCGACCATTTTAAATGGCTTGGTAGCTTTTATACAATACCTATATGCAAAAAAACTTTTTATCTAGTCATTATCCAGTGTAGGGAAAAGAGAATATATTTGAATGCTCGCGTTTCCTTGTATGTATCAGACCGTTACTTTTCATGATCCATAACGTGAAACCAACGTTAGTTGCAGTACATATGGCGTGTGGTGTCCAAAAGCAATTATCTTCACCACTTGGCGCACAATATACGAGCGATGACAATTTATGAATCTATCATAATTCATGACACATTCCATGTAATATTAATAATAGTAATTTCAAGATAATTTTATTATAGTTTAAACTATACATAAATTCTATATTTTCTCCTAATTTATACTGAACGGATGTCGTAGTATGAAACAAGCGTGAGTTGTTAAGATTAAAGAGAAAAATAAGAGGAACTTCCTCAAGATAAGTCACTTACAAGTCTTAACTAAACTACACTTACACTAAAAAATGCCACCTGTATAATAATCACGTGAAATACCGTCTCTTTAATAAATTTTGTCCATATATTAGCAATTTTGCGTATAAATTAGATTGATTTTCATAGTAATTTATAAATTTAAGCTTGGTCTTAATCAATGACATTGCACAAAATGTATTCACTTAAATAATTTATGCAAAAATAGGTCACACTTTTTGGGACAAAGCATGAAAAAATGTGTTAGTGGAAAAAAGGATTTGTGTACATATATTCCATTCATTAATATGAATGTACGAACTACAATGTTAAGAGTTATCTCGAAACTGCAATCTCTATCGCTGGCACATTTCGATGATGTATGATCCCGTTTTGTGGTATATTAAAAGGTTTTATTTCGTTTGACGTTGAACTACACATTTCAATTCATATAAAACTTTATTCCTAGAGCACCATCTAGTCGAGAACGAAAACTTCACCTTGGCATTTATTGTAGTGTATTTATTTTTATAATGTGTTTCAGTCTAGCGAACCATATTTACTTCGATGTAGAGTAAAATGTGTAGCGCTACATCCATTGAAATCTAAAACCACCCATTTAATTTCTTTTGTAACAGATGACACAATAACGCATCTTAGTTCCTTCAACCATAATGTCTCATTATCTTCATTGACATTTCATGAATTAAACAGAAATGTAATGCTTTTTCAAATATTGGTATAACGCCATATATGATACATACTCGTACATATTGAACATCCACATCTGTAGTCATAAGTATAACTATACTAGATGTAGGTCCTTCCTTGCCTCTAAAACATTTATTATATGTCGGTACATATTGTACATATACATAATTTGTTAATAATCTAAAATATCAGCTTAGGATTTTGAAATAAAACCGTATTTGAAGTTTAATTGCACGATACCTAAACCAAAACACCTATTTTCATCTGTTTACCTCTATAACATTTATAAGGATATATAGGAATGGAGATAGAAGTTAGATATATTTGTACCGAAAATAGACTTACTTTAAAAATGAAACGAAGTTATAAACAAAAAATTGTAAAATACAGAGCATTCTCTTCCTTAGCGTATTGGTAAGCATTTTATTGCGATCACCCTTTCTTTTCCCAACGACTTGTTTATTAGACGACACGCAAAAGAAGGGAGGGTGGAAATTCATAACTATTCCGTAAGTACTATGCAAGCGTAGTGAACCATGAAAACCGCGATCCATTTATAATATGCTCAGACGTTTAAACGGAATTTCACGAGAACTCGCGCGGTTGTATAAATTTAAATGTACCTACAGCAGTTAGGCAATATTATTACATTTGATATTATAAAATGTACGGATTTGCTTTTAGGAATCCATTAGTTAGAAGCTCGTAGAATTGCTGAAAAAATCCGCCATTTACACGGTATACGGACTTTTAACAAAACTTTTATTCGTTGAATGCTAATTAAAAAGGAAGTAAATTTAATGTATTGATACCAACATACAAGTGTAGCTACAACCACGAGCTCTCTATCCATCCATCACATTTTATAACAAACAATTCACCAATGGGTGACTGTTTTTCTTGTATCTGATCTGTTTAGTAAATCACGCTCTTAATGTAGGAAAAAGCGACAGACATATAACAAATATACTGATTATTTATAGCAGACAAAGCTACGAAATTAATGAGAAAAGAGAAACCTCACAACAAAACTAATTACTCGTACTTTAGCAATCTGTCACCGGCAATCGTTCGTCGTCATTTAATCGCGGTGAATAGCTATAAAGAAATACGCCTAAGGCTATGGTTTTTGCTTTTTGCTAAAATTATTAGGGACATGCTATATAACTTCAATTTTTCGGTTTCAAGTACTTCAGGTTAGGAGGATGAGACACTTTACTAGCGTAACAGGCCATGCCCAACTCTGGGGCTAAAAATTAAAATATCTTATTATTTCATACTAGCAATGCCTCGCGGTTTAGACACCGATCGCAAGGCAGTGGAAAGTGTATTAAATCGGACTACGGATTTATTTTCGTTCACATAAAAGTTTTATTTCACTTAGTTTTTAATAACAATAGAAATAGTGTGATAAGAGAACGTTGTGGTATAAAAGAAGACGTAGTGACTAAAATTGAAAAAGGTATGCTTAGATGGTTTGGGCATGTAGAGAGAATGAGTGAAAGGAGACTGACAAAAAGGATTTATGAGTCAAGAGTGAATGCGAAAGTTGGAAGGGGAAGACCAAGGCGAACGTTCCTGGACCAAATCCAGGACATTTTAAATAACGGCCAGGTCAAGAGTACTCTAAACCGACGAACTTGTATGAAAGGTTTAATGAGAATGAAAGAAGCGAAGGAGATATGCAAGGATCGTGGCAAGTGGAAGGATGTTGTCTCTGCCTACCCCTATGGGAATGAGGCGTGATGCTATGTATGTAATATGTAATATGTATTTTAATTACTTCCTTTCAGATTATTAGATACACACTAACATTCATAATCTAATAAATATACAGATTTTACTTTACAACTAATATTACATATTAATACCTTCTATAATATTGTAGAACATTTTTTGTTCTATCATCAATAGTTTCCGCACCGCACGCGAGTTTAATGCATTTTTATTAGGGATCCCTATGTCGCTCAGTGAAAATTTAGTTTTCTATTCGTGGTTCTTTTGTGTGAAAATGTTAAAAACATACATGTATACTTGCACAAAAAAACACTAATATTTCCTCTTTATAATATTAGTTTAGATTGTTTTACCATTTTAATATTTTCATCATTAAGTTTAGTAATTGTTGTTAAAAAATTTTGTCCGTAATTTATATATATAAGAGATATTTAGGTATCTATTGACTCATCCCGATATCTCTGGAACCATAAGGCGTACGACTTGAAATTTGGTAGGAGTATTCCTCCAGAGTAGGTCAGCTAAAACGGATTTTACGAAATTCCACCCGCAAGGGGGTTTACGGGGGTGTTATACATATGTGTCTTATTTGTAAAAACAATTTACCTAAATTATTGAAAATGTTACCAAAAAAAGCATTTCACGCTGACGAAGTCGCGGGTTCAGATATTCACTAGTAAAGCCTCTGTTTTTATTTACTGTTTATGTGCGCGACATAAACGTTTAATATAACTGAATAAAAATTTTCTTAAATCGTGATAATGTAATCAGCAATTTTATAACGAACTATTTAGAGTCTTAAGAAACGGTACAAACTTAAAATAGCCTACAGCAGAATTCTACAAGTTCTGCTTAAACTTATAATGACATTTAGATTTCCTTGTCATCGGGTCGGGAGGCGGCCGTCCTCCGGGAGAAGGGGAGGGCGCCGTCCGCGAAAATTATCGAAGAATATTTCTGGATTTCAAGTCATTTGACTTGTAATTTAGTAGGACTCCGCATTCAAAATGGTTCAAGGCTAATAATAATAATGTTTGTAGAGCCACTCTTAAAAATTTATGGTCTCGGTTTGAATGCGAACCATTGGCGTAGATGTTTAATTTAAATGTTATATCGATAAAAGCCTTCCCGGGAGAGATAAAGACTTTTTTCATTAAGCAAATTGTGCGCGTAAATCTTGACAATCGCGGTCGGTAATGAGCGTCAAGGGCCGCGCTTTGTTTCCTGTATTATGTAGCCCAAAGTATATATTATTGTTAAGTTTGTGAACATAAGGGCACTCCTAAAAGCATTCCCCGTCTGTGGCGATTCTGACATGAGGGGTGGAGCATCCTGTTTGTCATACAGTAGATATACGGCGCTCCGTAATATTGTAGTTTTATAAAATTTACACCCCACGCGACCAAGTCAGCTTCAGGAATATGAGTCACACAGTAATACATATTAATGGTGTCATTCACATTTTGCGTCTGTCTGGGGCTAATGTCTTTAAGGCAAATGATTTTTCATTCAACCAACATACGGGTCTTTTTATTTATAAATTAATTAAAGAAATTTAATACTGCTCTATAGTGTCGGTTCTATTACTTTAATATTATAAAGATCGACTATCATATAGTATCCATTCCTTTTTAGTCTAAAAAAAATAAATAGATGAAGGCTTTTGACTTTATAACTGGGGTATAAATAAATAATGCAAGCTTAATTGATTATACGATGGGGTTGTTACTAAAAGCAATTGAAAATATTTTAATAATGTTTAGTATATACATGACTTAATGCGAGGTGTTCTCGTTACAAAGTTTTATAAAAAAAATTGCAAAAATTTCGTTTAGATCTAAATAAATTGTAAGAGTCCCTAAAATACAATATACTAAGATATTTACTCTCTGAAGATGAATCAGTTAGGATTAGCATTGCTACGGACAGGAATTTGTGAAAGTTTAGGAGCGACCTGACCTGGAGAATGTTTTACGAATTTATATTTTGTGTACATTGAAATAAGTCTTGGAGATCTAATGAATAAAATGTAGAAGCATTTGTTACCTGGTGTCATATTAATGGTCATTTAATGTTAATTGAAATGTAAATTGTTTCAACTTGGTTTAAAAATGCGAATAATGTTGGTCGTGTGGTATACGAGTACACCACCTAAATAAATTTCATGAGGTACGTACTCCCATGCGTCTCAGAGAGTATCTGTCACAGTTTTAATCGAAGTGACTGAACTTATTATGACGGTTTTGCAAAATTGATATATAACTATATGTTTTTGAAAGTCCTGTGATTGGATATTCTATTGAATTGTTGTCTGTGATACCATATTGTATACTCTAATTCTTTCGGGCAATATGTATGCCTCATTCCGTAATGATATCTGTTTATGAATCGATTTCTGAGCGTCCCCTAACATTGCAGCAGTTATGCCAAGGCTATATAACAAGAATAGAAGGCATGATAGTATTGCATCGACTACTGTATGAAGAGACGTTTTCATTGTTTCAATGCTTATTAAAATTAACAGTATTCTATAAAATTTACTTAAGAGTTTGCCGATGCAAACTGTTACAAGACGTTGGTGTTATGCGTGTTTCAATTATGAAATATATGTACATGTATTCAAGAATATATTTTTCCGAAGCGTGTCATGCAAATTTTGGCCGCTACAGCTGATTCGCCCGACGATATAATTGTTTACTGTTATCTATCAAACGATTCAAAGCTGTCACATGTTTTATTACGAAGTATGTTTTTAGCAAAAATGTTCAATGCTTATGGAAATAAAATGAATAACTTCATAAATAATGTAGCGAGAAATAAATTATATCATAATATCGTCTGATTTCTGAGATTGTAAATGAAATTATTAAAAATAACTACACTATTGCTAAATAAATGTTTTTAAAATACCCATATCACTGCTTTGGAAGAAAGGTAACACAACTGAATATATGTATATTTTAGGAGAGCGGCTTAAAATTTAAGAAAAATATTTAAATCAATCGTTGCTTTTAACGATTTGTATATGAGTCACAACAAGAAAATATAAACTATTTACGATTCTGCTGTCCTTAATTTTTAAAATTTTGAATTGCAATAATTCATCTTAAATAGCATTATATGATATATTATAATTAGGATTTCCTCACTATAGGCAGAATGAATGTAATAAGTGTTTCTTTTCATTTACAAGATACTTTACAAGTAATTTTGACCTTAATAGGATGTAATATAGGATTGTATTTACTATATATTATAACCCTTATACTTATAACTCAAGACTGGGGTTTAAAAAATAGTTACAAAAATTATTATTGGAATTGCAAAATTATAAGCTTATTTTAATTATTTCGATAACGTAAATAAATCATAAACTTTATACCGCTGTAAGTTATTTTTCAGAAATTTCACTACCAAGTCTTTACGCTAAGTGGTTTACTAACTAATTGGTATCCGGATTAAGGGAAGCGTTAACATAAACCTCGGATTAAGAGATTACTGAGGATTCCGTCAAATGTATTGAAATTGTTTTATATTCGTTGATTAGCAAACCACTTCAGTAGTTTTGCGTAGTATGACCTGGTCACGCTATTATAAGAGAAAAAAAAATCAGGATAATTATGATATAGAGGAGTTGAAAAATGAAATTTCCAACATGAGATCACTTTTAGAAAGTACTCAAAATGAGTTGGAAAATGTTATTATGGAGAACAGAGAGCTAAAAAGTGATGTTATACATTTAAATCATCAAATAAATTTACTAAAAGGCTTAATAAATAATTCGCCTTTGTCTAACACAAAACTCAATACAACTCAAAAAAGGAGAATGCGACGGAAAAGGCTATCAGAGAATTTTTATAATACTTCTAGAGACAAGTTAACTAATGAATGCTTTGATATAAGCCACCATCATACAAACTATGGTGAAAAAGATCCAGAAGAGATAGATATTATAAACGAAGACTTAGCGTCAGACAAAATTAAAGAAAATGTTTCAGAAAAGGCAGCGATCGAGACAAAAATCATCGATAATAAGAAAACATTACAAGAGAAAAAAAGTAATCATGATAATCTACAAAGTAAACCTAATAAAAAGTCGATTGACAAAATAATGATTATAGGGGATGAGCAATTATTAGATCTGTCAACCAGGCTGAGGGATACTAGACAAAAAATCGAGGGTGACATGTATTCCATCTTCTCCTTTATCAAATCAAATGCCAGTTGTAACCAAATAATGAACAGTATTGATAGTATAATAAATGATTTAAACGGTAATGATATTGTCATACTTGGAGTTGGATCACATGACAAAGATCCATATTCTGTCATGATTGAACTCTGTAATGCATTAATTAAATTAAAAAACTATCAAGTGTTCATAATTGGCGTCGATTATAATGTATATCTTAATGAATTCATGCTAAACCACAGCATTAAGCAAGTGACAAAAAAATTTGACAATTGTAAATTCATTAATAGTACCGACTATAATCCACTTTCAATGAACAATTTTATAAGAAAGAAACAACTGACAGAATACTTATGTTTTAAAATAAATATTGAAATTGACTATTTACATTATAAGAAAATGTTTCTCGACAAACCATTGCATCAAGTATCAAATTGTTACTACCAAAATTTGCTTTCACAACACGAAAACTTAAAACGTCCCTTGATGTATAAAAAAGGAACTATCCCTTATTATTTTAACACGAACTTTAAAAGTGATAATATTAAGATTGACAATAAAAATATAAATACTGATGGTATCAGTGAAAACAATAATTTAAAGAAAGGTACCATACCATTTTTATTTACACAAATGAATAAAAAAGCTAACTTGGATCATCGTAATAGTGCAAGCTCAACACATTTTTTTCGTGCCCAATAATAGTAAAATTGAAATAACAGTTTTTCATCAAAACATCGCAGGTTTATTAACAAAGCGTGATTGCATCGATGTTGCATTGACTGATATTAATAGCCAAATGGGTGTTGTTGATGTGTTATGCTTTTCAGAAACATTTTTAAAAAAGGGGTCGGAAACAAATATAAAATTCAATAATTACAAATTGGGCAGTTCATTTTCACGTACTGAAAAAAGAGGAGGAACTTGTATTCTTATAAAAAATAATATCGACTTTATACCACTTCCACTAGCAAACTGCATGCCAAATAATTTCGAAGCGTGTGCAGTAAACTTAACAGAATTAAATTTGGTTATTATTTGTATATATCGAACCCCCCTATCTTCGGTTGATATTTTTTTACATGAACTAGAAGTTTTACTTGACAATATAGGTACTAAAAAACAATTAATCTTATGTGGTGACTGGAATATTGACGTCATGAAACAAACTAAGTACTCACGAATGTTACTTTCTACTCTTGCAAATCATCATTTATGCAATCACATTACCGCTCCTACTAGAAAAAATGCATGTTTAGATTTGATCGTCAGTAACATAATGGTAATAGATTCAAAAATATTATGTCTAGGGCTTTCGGATCATGAAAATGCACAAATTATTACTGCATCACTCACAGTTAAAGGTAAAAAACTAAATATAACTGACTTTTGGTATGAAAAACAGAGGGATCTTGGGATTGATAACATTAAAAAATTTGTAGATGCTATGGCAGCATTGTCTTTTGATGAAATTTACGAACAAACGGACTTGGAGACGGCATTCAATAAATTTTATGAATTAATTATTTTATTCTATGATTTATGTTTTCCGTTAATTTCTGTTAAAAAGTCAAATAAAGCCACAAACCATAAATGGCTAACAAAAAACATTAAAAAGTGTTGCATCCGAAAAAGATCTCTATATTTAAAATATCTCTTATCAAAAACAAAACCAATAAAAAGAAGTAATAAAGTTAAGTATCGTCGTTATTCCTTAATTCTAAAAAGATGTATTGCAAATGCTAAACGCATTGTAAACTATAATAAATTGAAAAATGGTAAAAATATATGTAGATCATCATGGCAGCTGATTAATAATAACTTCGAATATAAACAGAATAATAATAACAATCTACAAAAAATTGAATATAACAAAACTATTTACACAGATCCTAAAACAATATGTGAAATTTTTAATGACTACTATATTAATTTAACAACTACTAGTAATAAAATAAAATATTGTTCCAACGATAAAATTCCATTCAATTCTAAGAGCATATTTTTGTCTCCTTTGAATTCATCCGACATTTATAAAATCATAAAATCATTAAAGAATACGTTATCTACGGGCTACGACAATATAAGCACTAAAGTTTTAAAAGAAGCTGCGCTAGTGCTAGCGCCTCCACTATGTCATATTATAAATATGTCTCTTAATCAAGGAAAATTTCCCTCTCAACTTAAACTGTCAATAGTTAAACCATTATTCAAAAAAGGAGATAAATCTGAAATAAGTAATTATAGACCAGTTACACTAATACCAATATTGTCAAAAATTTTGGAAAAAGTAATGTTTAATAAATTGTACGCTTTTCTTTCCTCATGTAAAATTTTAACACCTAAACAGTTTGGTTTCCGAAAAAATAGTTCAACAACACATGCTTGCTTTTCTTTGATTAAAAGAGTTACTGAAAGCCTTGACATTGGCATTAGACCGGTGGCCCTATATCTTGACATGAGTAAGGCCTTTGATTTCGTCGATCATAACATCTTGCTCAGTAAGCTAGAACGCTATGGAGTAAGAGGACCAGCATATGACTGGTTCAAATCATACCTTACGGATAGACAGCAATGCGTCGAAATTTATAAGATCACAGAAAGGGAAAAGATAACGTTCAGGTCAAGTTATAGGAAAAACATATTAGGTGTACCCCAGGGTAGCATACTAGGGCCTCTACTCTTTCTCACTTATATAAATGATCTCCCTGAAAACATAAACCATGATTGTATACTTTTTGCAGATGATACTACAATCCTAATTCAATCGAAAGAAAAACAAAATTTGGAAAATGAAGTAAACAATAGTTTAAAAAATGTTATAGAATGGCTTGATAGTAATAATTTAACGGTAAATATTTCTAAGACCTGCATAATGCAATTTAAGACGTATAAAAGTAACCCGCATCATCTTAATATTAACTTTAAACAGATGCATGTGCGGGAAGTCAATGATACCATTTTTTTAGGCATAACAATTGATAGGTATTGTAATTGGAAAGCCCACATACAAAAACTCTGTTTGAAATTAGATAAGTATGTATATGCCTTGAGGCGCATTCGACAAATAGTTTCTGCTCAAGCATCCTTATTGGGCTATCATGGATATGTCGCATCTTTATTAAGGTATGGGTTAATTATTTGGGGAAACTCAACAGATGTACATATGGCATTTAAAGCTCAAAAACGCTGCATCAGATCCGTATGCAATGCTCACTTTTTGGATAGCTGCAAGCCTCTTTTCAAGAGATTAGATATACTGCCACTTCCATGCTTATACATCTACGAGATTTGCCTGTTTGTAAGAAAGAATCCTCAATACTTCAAACTTAAATATCACCCAAATTTCCAAACCAGGCATGGCAACAGAATTGTAATGCCACAACAACGTCTGGCCTTATATAGTAAAAATGTATATTGTATGGCGATACGCATTTACAATCATTTACCACGATGTCACTATAATTTAGATTTCCCGGCTTTTAGAAAATATTTATTTAAATTTTTGATGGAAAAATGTTATTATAATATTAATGAATTTTTAAATGACAAAATGTAAAAATTAAGGTATTGACTGAAATCTTTTCTTCTTATTTGTAATTTTTGGTAAACTAAATAATAATAATAATACTCTTTTAAAATGACATTCTTAAGGATTCTTTTAAGATGATTTAATTTTATATCTATTGCAATGACTAAGTATACTCTGAAAAAAAAAAAGACATGATAATGGTGCGTTGAGATGTGTTATTTTAATTATGAAATATTTGCATGCTAGAAATAGCAGAATATGTTGGAATAAATATTAATATGTATGACGAACTTATGTACCCATGTTCAAGCAAATAAAAATTCATTTCATTTCATTTCATTTCAACTATATTTTTCTGTCAGGCACTTATATTATAAAGGTATGGTAAGTAGCGGCCCATTAACGTCTCACTGCTGGACACCTGGCTCCTCATTCATAGGAGAGAGAGTTTTTAGCACATAGGTTCCTTCACTCTCATCATCCGATGCAAAGGCAATCCGACACGATCGGAGAGAGATCAGGCGCAAAATCTTCCTAACTTGGGGCAAATAAATACTAATAATTTCTTAAGAGAAAACTTAATATGGAACCCAGGACCTCATGTCTGTAGCCGAACAAGCAAACCACTAGACCCATTGGTCTATAAATGTATTTAATAGAGTACTGTATACACACCGGCATATTTAACGGAACATAAAAAAAATTAAGGTTTGATACCAGTATCATAACCTTATATGATACTGATATCAAATATTTTTTTATGTTCCGCTAAATATGCCGGTGTGTCTATATATTTTTATAGGGAAAAAGAAAATATATATTATTCAATGTATCTCGTATTTATAAAATAACATAACATTTTTTCAAATGACCATATAAAATTAAAAATCGGTTCGGTGATTCAAAATACATTTCAAATAATTCAATACAAATTTAAATTTATAGTAATTTTATAGAATTAAGAAAAATATACAGCAAAATAGTTTATTTGGTGGAAATGAATATTAAAATTTGGTAAAAGAATTATGTAAAGCATGAAAAACTCGTGAAATTCAAATTATCGTGAATATATGTAGTGATTTTGCATTAAACAAAATTTTTAATATTTCCTATGAATTTAATCCATTTCAGGTAGAATTTGGGATGTTTTTTAGAAATAATATAGTTTTTTTAAGTGTTTTTAGGTATCTTATTAATGTAAACATAATCCTGACAAATTTTCATTTAGTAACCTCAAATAATATGTTCCGCTGTCAATTCGTCACGTTGTTTTTGTAGTACAGTAAGCAAATAAGGAATTGGAAAGGATTCAAAAGCAAATTATTTACAATTCATATAAATAATGTTTCAGTAATTACTCTCTTCAGTCCATGTTAATAGAGATATACATAGGCAGTTTGAATATCCTTTGAAATAGTTATACAAAACATAAAGGTAATATAATCGTACATATTTTAACAAGCTTTATTATATGTACGGAAAGAGTAATACTTCAATCGAACGCAAATATGTCGGATAGAGAAATACAAGAGTAAGGCAATATCGGCAAAGAGGGCTTCAAATGCAATTATGAGGCAGTGTTCTATCCCTCGAGGAAAACGGCGTCCGTCTGTAGCACACACGATATATTTATTATATGCATTAATTTTATAAATTGGAGAACCTGACTTCATAGATAATAAAAAAATGTTTAGTGAATTTTATAAAACCGAATCATGTTTTTTACAAAAACTCGTAAACTTCGTGGCAAGCCTTAGTTCATCAAGGAGCTTTTCAAAGTCAAATTAAAAATGTTCTTTATTCAAGTAGCCGCCATAAGCACTTTTGAATCGTCAGTAGTCTGTCCGTTGGTATCAAATCTACCACCGGTTCGGAGAATTGAATCCTCAGCGGTTACTCTTTTAAAGATAGTTTCGTATGTTACTATGTGTAAGTATAATTATAATTTTGCTCCTGTGCGCAACTGGAATCAAGTTCAAACATTTTTCACTTAAATAATCTTCAATATTATAATATGATTTTTGTAAAAGTATGTTTTTGACACATTTCTTAAAATTATGCGGAGCCAAATCGGCTGATTGTGGTAAAAAAACTGATTGTAGTATCTTATTTTAATACGTATGCTCGACCCGACAAATAATTTTTGAATGTTTTTCACTTTAAAATATGGGATTACAGGTTTGTTTTTATTGTATTGTATTAAGATTGTGTATTTCACGTTTTTGATGTATAAGTGCATGTTATAACGGATATATAAGAACATTATTCAATATATATTGCGACGGTACCATGTTTTTTTTTTAATTTATCTCTTAAAGAAGCACGAGATCCTAATGGATTTCAGAGAATTGAAACATCCTGAGGTGCCAAACAGCAGTGGAGCAGCATGGTTGGGCTATGCTTTAAAATGCTTTTCTCTATGTATGAGGAGACCTAACAGTATAATAAAAAATATAGCAATAAAAAGATATATGCATCACATGTTATGTCTTTCAGCATTATAAGGTAATATTTGACTTATTTCAATACGGAGACAATAAAATTAGAACATTAAGGGGCTATTTATTTCTTACTCTTCTTTAGTTAACAAAGCACTGACCTTTAAAGCGTGCGTGAAATAGGTCACGTCAGACGTTTCACGAGAGAGTTATCGAAAATTATGAGCGATACTTGCCAGGGCTAATTGGCACTACAGCGTAGTCTGGAATTACTTACTAATTTATTGAGCGAAAGGCCTAATTTTTGTATGATTTTTATGTGTAGGCAGGTGGTTTTATATAATTGAAGGATATTGTAACAATAATGAGTAAAACAAGTTGTTTTATGTTCATGAAGAAAAAAATTAATCAGGTTTGATTATGTTACACTATAATTTCTATACCAAGGAGAAATTTCCGTATCGACCTGATAGAAATTAGATCTGATATCAATTGTTATCAATCTCACAACATTTCGTGTAAGAATAACTTATACTTTTTTCATTCAATGAAATTACAATTTTACAAGACATCTTACTTTAATATTAAGTTATATGAGTAATATCTAAATGAATTGTTTAAGATAAGGAGAAAATGTGCTAGTTGTATGAGAGTCGCTTTATACTGATTAAACAAATTTAGGTTGGATCTGTTTCGGTTTAAAGGTGAGAATTTTACATAAGTTTTAAATTCAGTTTGACATGTTACAAATTAGCGTCGAATATATTACAATTTAAGAAAAGAAAGTCACATCAAAAATGAGAAAGAAAAACACAATACAAAGGGTAGTTAGACAAACTAGTAACAAAAATTATGCAATGATTGTATAAGAACTAATGTTAGGGTGAGGCTTCACTGAACTTCTCGCGCACGTATTCCACTAGATATTTGTGCTGTTTATGACTGAAATTTAATTAATATGTTTTTGGTACCATAGTTAATACAATAATTAGTTATTAAATACTTCATATATTTGATAAAATCTACATTGCCGACAAGCTGTAGAAACAACGAGTAATAATGCGGTATTACAACCCAACGTTTCCTTTGTTTACACAGAAAACAGTTCAATTTCAAGTAATGGTAAGTTAGGGGTGATACCTGAGTGTATTTCCCGAGGGCACTATAAACGAGGCGATAACGTGTGGATCCATCCTAACGAATGCAGTTCAAGGGCCCCGTGCAATAACATCCTTCTGTTTTAGGGGTTAACTTGTGCTATACGGAAGGGCAAGATGTATTTATGGAAATCTGTTACATTATTTTACCAAAACAAATTACAAAGCAAAGAAATCTTACATAGCATCTTTGTCATCTGAAATAAATGATGATGATTATTATTATTATTATAGCATGCATGTTTAAGCAACAAACTCTACTTAAGGAGAAAGTATATCCTTTCATGAAAAAAGAAAATCAAAAACGATGTATATTTATCCTTTTTGATCTATCAAAAATTAAAGTTTATTCCAAAATTATTTCCACGGGAGGAGTATATTGCTTTAAAGAAAAAAATATATTGCTCTTTCAGTGCGTAGATGCTTTTTTTACCAATATATTACAAGGGCTGTAGTTCTCACAGTAGAAATTGAGAATGCCCATCTTTAAGAATTCCACTAGAATCGTTTTCGAATTTAAGTAAAAAGTAAAAAAACGAGATATTTATAATAATTATTGTATATATTTATAACGAGATTAAGAAATACGACATAATAAAACCTCAAACCTCATTATTATTTATCTGTAACTAGTATGCAGTTGTATTACAAATATTAATTAAGTCCGGTTATCGAAAGAACGATACACCATAGCATAAGAAATTAATATCCTAGTTAGGCAACATCTTAACAGAGGACGTTGACATAATAATATAACAAAATACATTAGTGTCTATCCCTTTTTAACTTATATCTCTATGCTCTTCCATAAATCGAAATCAAAGCTCGTAGTAGTCGCGACTGAAGCGCTGTGAAGTTGCTTCGTTCAGTGATTTTATGAAGTGAGGCGCAAATCAAATTGCGTTCCGTATATATGCATTGGTGAATGTATTTTTGCTTTAAAATTTGTTTTGCAAAAAAAGAAAAATATATAGTAAATGAATGAAAAATACATAAATTCATAGACCAATAACAGGTAAACTAAAAAAGGGTAAAACATTATATATATCTTTTCGTTTAACTATAGAGAATGACATCTTTCAAATCAAAAACATCATTTCGGAGCAGTAAGTGTTTTGAACACCCGGATTGAAACTTAGCAATCACGTACGTGAGGAACGTACCTGCATATGGCGGCTGCTCAGTTTGTGTTTATGTCAATAAGAGACTGATATTCGTTTGCGCGGGTGAGGATTAATTAAAATCTGTAAAATATTATGTGCCAGTGGAACTAGTGAATTCAGTGTATTCGTGATAATGTTTTACGCCACTGGACTTGAAAGTAACTTCCTACCTTCGGTAGACTTATAAGGGTATGTATTTTGTGTGTTTCTGCATATATTGAAAGATTTATTACAAAGTACGATGAACTAGGGGCTGAAATAAAATGTTTTCAATCAATTTTGTCTGACTCTACATTTATAATGTGTTTGCTAAGCATTTGAGAAGGAAAATTGTATGTTGTATTACTTGACCCTGTTTACGTAGGTTATCACGACCAGATGATAGCTTTTAGCACTTTTCTTAAATATATTGTCATAATATTTTCGATTATGTATAGTTTTAATGTAAATAAAATGCTCTATTCCTCAACCGTACTATTTTTTCATGTATATGAATATGTGCTCACGAGTTTGTTAAATTTTTGTATAGTAAGAATCATGAATGGGTTAACAAGGCTTGTATGTAATTTGGTAACCAGAAATAGTTGTTAATATAGTTATACAAACAAAATAGTATTTTACACAACATATTTTGTGATATAACCTTCTAAAACTAACATACTAAGTAAATATTAAATATTGTCAAGTATAAGTATACACAATAAAATCTTATATGTATTTGATAGTACCTGATAGAATAATCTTTATTTAGATGTTTAATAAAAATTTGTAGAATAAATTTTGTTCTTGCCCTCTGTTGTCACAATAAAAAATTCATGGATTCATTGAGTATTTGATATAAATATATTCATGCAGAAATATGTATATGTACATCTAATGATAAAATCAGGGTCAGTTTATCAACAGGCAGTAAACGTTTTTTTGAATGAGTTTGAAAATTAACAGATAAGATTTTTTTATACAAATAGCTGTAAACATTCTTATGTTTATGATTAACCACATGTGTATTATCTTTTAATGTTATGATACATGTGTTACATCAGTCCAAAGATTTATTACAATCTAGTTCCAATTTTGAATTTTTGTAACTTCTCATTTTGTTAGTGTGTATTATTTTTGGATATAAAAATAGATCATAATTTTAACAGATGCTTGAGTTCTTGTTAAGAGTTAAAGTTGTTGTAGTTTTGCGATACTTGCTATTACTTCACATTGTCCCTATATATTTTAGGTCCCTATGTATAAAATCCCAATTTTGTAAGACCATATCGCAATGATGATTTTTTCAAAACTGTATTTAGTTTTGTAATGATATGTGTTTTTAAGCATTATGTTTTAATAGATATATAACTAAAAAAATTATGAACTGGATTGATGAATTGGGTTGATCAAACTTACAAAAAATCTAAATGTCTAAAATGTAAATTGATGTTTTATAAGAAGGAGCAGTTACATATCTTGTTCAAAGTTTTAATTGTTAATAAAATTCTTTTTTTTTGCTCACTTGAGTGCAAGAATTTTTTTAAACTAGTTACCTTTTTATCATATTAATTGCCTAATTAGTAATAACCCAATATACAGTTATTATATGGCTTAAATATATATAGATAGATATAAGGTATCTGTGTGGGAAACCCTTGACATGAAGTCATTGTTACTATATTATTTTCCGTAATAAATTTATGTTCATGAAATAGATAATTGATAAGAAGATAAGATGAGACATATAATTGAAGAATATCTAATCCATTTGCAAAATTAATTTGTTATTAATAGAAACACTAAAAAAATCTTTGACTTAATAAAATTCACATACACTATTATTTACAGCTTAAAACTACTCAGTTCTATTTAGTTTACTAAAATAGATGTAAAGATAAACAGGTAAACAGGTATTTACTGTCCTGTAGCTAACTCCTAAGTCTAGCCTAAGCAACCTTTATATATATAAATATATAAGATATCCAGTTATCTATTGACTCATCACCATATCTCTGGAACCAGAAGGTGTAGAGACTTGAAATTTGGTAGGAATATTCCTTTTGCCGAGTAGAGGTCAGCTAAGAACCGATAAATTAATGAAAATGCTACCTATAACACATTCCACGCAGACAAAGTAGCGGGTTCAGCTAGTTATGTATATATTATGACGATTATTACCTTAGTGCTGTGCGTAGACTAGGGATTTTTCGTCAATAGAATATTAATTTTTATAAGGTCCCACAACTAATATATTTTAAGGCCAGTTAGGCCCTAACATACTTTTTATCAACCCCTGTCTCATATGAGTGAGGAGGCCTGTGCCCAGCAGTGGGATGTTAATGGGCTGCTCCTTACCCTTTTTTATAGTGTTTATACAGTCTCATTATGAAGCACAAATTTTATGAGTTTGTGTCAGGGCATCCTGCCGTTGCTTTATCGTAAATAATGTCATATGTCACTTGATTGTGGTAAAAAATTCACATGAAAACTAGATTTATTTTTCAAAATAATTCAACCAATACTTTGTAGGACATAAAAACTTATTTCTGAGACATTAGTAGAGGTGAAATTGGCATCATTTACTAGAATTTTAAGACACCGGCGCCATTTCCACTTGTACTCATCAATCAGATATCAAAATGCTTGTATTAGAAAATTATAATTTAATACTCTCAACAATTTTAAAAGATATAATTGAACTGCCCTTAGGCGAGTTGACATCTTAAAACCTCGCTAGTGAATAACAAATCTTTAACAAAAAACATTATCTAAAGTGGTCAAACAATTTGAGAGATAAGGAAGGGACGTTGACGTTGTTACAATTATTCACATCTATAGGAGGCAGGGTTAGAAGCATAGCCCTATCATGACTCTTCATCGTAGGTTGATAGCCTTATTTATAACCAAGAATTAATAGCTGGGCATAGGTTTTACCCAAAGAATTTCTAAAGGAACCAAACCCTGTTATATGCTTGATGTCATTGTTCCACCTAGTTGAGAATCGTCGTCGCTTCATCCGATGCAAGGCCGCTGCTGAATATAGCTCTCACTTAATGACGCCTACAAGGCCCGATATTGTGTCTCCTGGCTCCAGCAGCTACCGGCGAACGGTTTAATGTCATCGGTCCACCTTGTGGGAAACCTCCACCACCAGAACCTTAAGACCCTAACGTCTATCGGTTGAAATTTGACCCACCTAGATTAACTATATATCACACGTATAGCGGCATTGCTCGCGGAAGTCAGAACTAGTATAGTGATAGATAGAATCCAGCTTCTGGGTCTGATAATACCACCACCAAGATAGAGGCGCTGCTCTTCCATGGGCTTCGAAGGGGTCCCCTATGATGGGCAACGTCAAAGGTGTTTGGTGCAACGGCAGCGATTAGTGTCCAGATAAAATATCTGGATCTATTGGTAGACGGTCGGTAGACTTTCCGGGTACATTTTGCTTGGTTAGTCCTACGGCTCGTTAACGCCGCCGCTGCATTAGGAAGATTGTTGCCCAACGTGGGTGGACCTGGATCGCACTGCAGGAGATTGTATGCCGGAATCGTCGGTATTATGGCGCTTTACTGCGCACCCTGTGGGTTGACGCTCTGAATGCTTCAAATATCCCTCTTTTATAGAGGGCCCAGAGGGTAATAGTGGAATAATTGCTTTCAGGGAGCATGGGTCGCTTACCTACGGATTGGTGCTGGTTCTGATCGGACACGGAAGTTTCGAAAAGTTTCTACACCGAATTAGTCGCGAGGAGTCATCGGCCTGCCATGAGTGTGGTGCCGCTATTAATAATAATAATAATAAAAAAAATTCTTTATTCTAGCAACATAGGCTCACTCGTGTTAGTAAATACATCACTTATAACTATGTTAGTAACAAAAATAACTTATTCCTAATCCTACTTTTCCTAATCTAACCTAAATTTAATTACAATAATATTAACAATAAACTCCCATCTTACTATCCAGCCCAAACTGTACCTTGAGGAATTGGTGGTAAAGAGGTGAGTCCATCTTTCCAATAAACATCCTCAAGATGCTGTTTGTGCTGGAACGTAACCTTGTCAACAAAGACGCCAGCCTTTTTCTTTGCAGGGCAAAGAAATCATCCATCCTTGCCTCAGTAAACATGGCCGATGCCGAGCAAAATCTGGGTAGGCCGAACAACATACGGAACGCGTTATTGTATTGAACCCTAAAAGTGTCCAGTGCCTTTTGGGTGTAATTAGTCCAAAGGGTCCCAGT
>JACTOM010000891.1:5670788-5858687 GCA_015832385.1 Elymnias hypermnestra
ATGTAGAGAGAATGAATGAAAGGAGACTGACAAAAAGGATTTATGAGTCAAGAGTGAATGCGAAAGTTGGAAGAGGAAGACCGAGGCGAACGTTCCTGGACCAAATCCAGGACATTTTAAATAACGGCCAGGTCAAGAGTACTCTAAACCGACGAACTTGTATGAAAGATTTAATGAGATTGAAAGAAGCGAAGGAGATATGCAAGGATCGTGGCAAGTGGAAGGATGTTGTCTCTGCCTACCCCTATGGGAATGAGGCGTGATGCTATGTATGTATGTATCATATAAGGTTATGATACCGATGTCAAACCTTTTTTATGTTCCGCTAAATATGCCAGTGTGTATATAAATTGAGAATGGAGAATTCTGATGTGGTTGACAGTCTCGGATGAATGAAAAGATTATAAAACATTAAATTGCTTCACATACTTTCAAACTTAAGTTATCAATTTTATGAACTTTGCTGCTCGTGCTTCAGGTTGCGCTAAGCTGGATGATGTATATATTTTTTTATATTTTGATCTATATTCACTTTAATTCGTTCGTGATTTTCTCGTAGTCTATATTGGAAAAAAAGCTCTAGCCTAGCAATCATTGCAATGTCGTTTTTTACGGGGAAATCACGCACAACAACATTGTGGGCTATCTGAACTACCTTTTTACAAACACAACAATAACTGTAACAATTTTTTCATTATTTGATGTAAGATGTACAACTTCAATTGGCATGTTATACTATAAAGGTCAGGTGCTATATGGGCTTAATGAATATAAACACGAATACGAGCGTTATTTTTTGCCACATTACTTATTAAGACCAAAATATTTATAAAAGGACTGTTTGTAAATTATTAAACAAGAACCGCGTATAGCAGAATGGATGCTGATTGTATAAGGTTTATTTATTTATTCAGCTAACAATGAAACCACAAAAAATTTAAAACAGCGTTGCTACTTAAATTTTTGGTGAATTACTATAAACTTTTAGGAAAAGAATATTTGTTTGTAATACGGATGTTGATCTAATGATAGCAGTATCTAAGTCTGGCTTACCTGCAGGATACGTACGTTACTTAATCAGTGTAATGAGTTTTATCATAAGCCTTAAACTAAAAATTTGGCTTTAATGAAAGCTTTTATATTATTGTAAAATTTTAGTTTTTAGTGCAATAACTCATGTTTTATAGGCCTTTGGCTAGCCGGAGTGCGACGCGATGTGCGGGTTGGATGCTCCGACTAGCCCCGTTGCGTTCGTTCGGCTATGCCGGAGTGCGACGCGATGTGCGGGTTGGATGCTCCAGCATAGTCGTGGAGAATGATTATAGTTTGCGGATGATTTACACATATGAGCGGAACATAACTTGACGGCGCGGATAACAAGCAACGACTGATCTCTTCGCGTGGCTGTCGAAATCTTCTCTTCGAAATTATTTGATTTTATTTTATTAGCACACGCGAAGAGGCCAGTCGCAAAAGGTTTTATATAAGGGTCACCACTTTGGCTGGTTAGAGGCGCGACTAGAAATCACCAGCTAATCACCAAGGATGATATATCGCTCAACTCTTGGTGAAAACTGACCATTGGCGCGCAGCTCTCTAAATCCTTTTCTAATTCCAAAATTGACATTTTATTTTAAAAGTTTGTTTACGCCGAAGTGGCCAGTTTCAAAAGTATGTATATGTGTCGCTACATTTGAATTTATTTTATTAGCACACGCGAAGAGGCCAGTCGCAAAAGGTTTTATATAAGTTCCCTACAGGCCGAAGTACCCCCCATTTTATCAAGCTAATGAACATTCGTGTTGTGTTAATAATATATTTGTATTTTTGTGATAAATCCCTTCTCCCAACGATGTTTTAATACGTTCTCTTACATAGAAAAAAGTAATGTAATAAAAATTAAAGTCAATTCTTATGCTACCTGGTACAACTTTTTTACTCAGTACATTGAAAGATAACCGTAGAGCTTTCAATAGTTGTAGCTGAACAATATTTCACTAAATAAATTAAATCCGTGACGGAACATTTGAGAAAATTGTATTGTCAACATCAAATGTCATTCCTTACTAGTTTAAAATGATGAAATGGATTTACATAGAATATAATTTCGCATATAGTACATAGTAATAGACAAGAGAAGTAGTCTTCCTTTTGAAATTAAGTAAAACATTGTTTTTAAATATCCATTTGTACGGTGAAGTGAAATTTTGATTTGAAAAGTATCAAGGGGATAGGTTGAGAGTTTAATTAAACATGTAGCTTATGTTGAACACCTTAGATTTTCTAATGATACCTCACCTCGATATTTGAATTTTTACCTTAGCCTGTACAAGAAATTAACTGAAAATCTTGAAACTCGTTAAATTCCTGCCTCAATTGTTCAGAGTAAATTAAAAAATCCTGTTGTAATTGGTTCTTTTGTTTGCAGCTTAGTTAATAGCCCGACAACAACAGACATAACATTTCATTAAATTTTATGTTCTTTTAAATAAGAATTTTTCCCTTATTTCATTGCATGTTTTGTATTTTCTACTATTTGTAAAAAATACTAGACCGTAACGATGTGTATGTAATTGAATTGTAGACCTCAAATTTACATATAATTTAACGCAGATAAGTTACATTTTAAAAGTTCTTTGAAGGAAGCTTTAAAAATGTTTAGCCTAACAAGTGCAATGAAAAACATAGCAAACAAAATAAAGTGAATCTTTGTTTATATGCTGTACTTTATTTATGTCAGTACTCCCTTTATGAGAGTAAACAATCGACGGAAAATGTACCATGAGCCTCTGCGATCGTTAGTAAACAGACATAAAAATCTAAAATAATTACCTTACCTAAGACGGCTTCGTGATCAAACGGGAATAAGTTAACCGCTTATCATTTGTTTGTTTGAGATTTCAAGGGCCAAGTTTGAGATAGCGTTGTGCTAGATTCTGCGCCCAGATTAATGTTTTTGACGGCAATAGGCTAGGGCAGAATAAAACGCGGTAATACATTTTATTTATCCCTGCATGTTGTTCAGTAATACGACATACACATAACTTATAAGGTCTCATTTATGAATTACTTTTAACTGTTTTTTCTTATTGTATTAGTAATTATTCTGTCCGATGCGCGTCGTAGGGGAAAAGGGGGTAATGTGGGTCACTTAAGCGAAAACTCATTTATCTGAATTCTGCATCTAAAAAGAAATATAAATGACTCATTTCCCGCAATCAACAAGACAAATAGTAAATTAAAAAATATCTTTAAAACACTGATTTCATCTGACCTGCACATCACATTTTCGAAAGTCTAACCAAATCCGTATAAAATTCTAGATCGTATACTGCAAGATATTAGGCATTTACCGTCTAATTTGCGTTGACGTAAAATTACATCAGCGGAGCACAAATCCAAAAAAAAAGACGTAACTTAGTGACGCCGCCGCTGCTTGGTGCGAGATATTCCTGGTGGTGTTGTGGGGCCAGCGTGGTTGTGGGGATGTCATTTACGCATCGCTCACTAGTGCCGTTTCGTGGATATGAGGGTGACCATGATAACATCATTCTCCCCTAATACATTCGAAATTAGTCCGAAAAAGGCTTGTGACTTAAGTGCCTCTAACATTTTTGTGATATACTAGAAACTGAACAATGGTATAGCATTCCAGCGCAGGCAATTTAAACGAAATCACTGCAAAAAAAGTGTTGCATTCAACTTAATCGCTTCTAATGATTTTGACTTATTTTTTAATCCATTAAAAATCAAGACTGATTCTGTAATCTCTCGTATCGTTTTTTAATCATTTTAAGCTATTGTAGCAACAACCTTCCTTGAGAGTCAGTTTAAGCGATATCAGCTCAAAAATCTTTTGTCTAAGTTGATAACTCTTAATCATTTACACTTTATAATCCTTTACAAATTTTACATTACAAATGCGTGTTCGTTAAAAACGTTTTAAGCCTTTATAGTAAAAGCTATAGCCATTCAACTGCATAGGAATCAATGCGAAAGCAACTTTATTCAATTTGACTGTATCTTCTTATTTAATTATCTGCTATAATTGAAAACCTTTCCATAACAAACCTCTCCCATCGTTCAGTTCATCTTTAAGAGTTGGTAGTGAATTATTCGTTCGTCACCATGTAATTTTTTCATTTGGATATTTTCTTTCAATCAATTTAACTGTGATATCACATATCTGCAGCATCAACATCCCTTGCCGTGTCAATAGACTAAAAATGAGTTGATTGTTTTAGCCCTAACATTTGAATTAGTTGTAGGGTGTAGTATCGATTTATACTTATGGTTGTTAAATCTAGTAATGTGCTGGGGAATTTGTAGTGAACAGCAATTAACAATAAGAAATGCTTTATAAACTTTGTATGAACATGAAAATCTAGTATGTGAATAGTTTCATTGCTTATTTTTCAGGAGTACTAGAACTATTTCTAGTACTATCATGTCATAAATTTCGTGTCATGTATTATTTATGATCATCGTCAGTATAATTAATATCAAAAATCGCCTATACCTTAAATTACAACCACATTACAAGCACATTTTTAAGTGATGTTATCCATAAAAAATCCGATGACTCATTTGTTTGATATCTCTATGAAACAATAAAACCAATATTTTTAAAAAGTTATCTATTTACGGTATATAAACAGACCTTTGATCAGAAACAAAAGCTCAGTCCATCTACTCCTGTGTAGTCCGGCCTTTGTTATCCATGACAATGACATGGGTTGCCTTTGAGTATTATTTTTTGTTCTTCTAAAATAAAAGTAACAGAACATCTGTTCCTTTTCAGACGTTTACTTGTGTAAGAAGAGGGACCAAGATGCTGCACAAGACACCATCCGTGAGTATTTAATTCAAATATTGAATAAAAACATTCAGCTGATGTAGACAATACAAATTCAGTTTATTAATTATACATATCACAACCAGTTTTTATTTGAGACTTTTACTGCCCTCTATTAAATTATATAAAAACGCTGTGGAGAAGGAAGTTTTTTAATTGAAGTAGTTTATATACCTACCGACAGATGGCAATGATTACACGTTTTAGAGAACAAGTTCTTCTGTATGCCACTAGATGGCAGTTATGTGAAGATAATGTTATATTAGATTATTAGGTTGTATATTATTTTTGCCATAGCTTTGTAGAGGGCCTAATATAACAATTGTTATATGAAGAAGTAGTTATATAGTCAGCGGATAGGTGGCGTTGTAGCAATAATTTTTAATGACATACATCTACGCCTGTGTGTAGCGTAATAATACTCTCTTATATTGTAAATTATTTTTAAAATATATGGCAATTTTCTACTTCAACTATTGTAGATTTTGAACTCACGGCAATAAATAAGTTAATGGTTGTTTATGACCTTTAGCCTCATGGGTACAGTATCCATTGTTCGAGGCGCGATAAACCATTAATTTATAGAAAGCGTTTTCGGCTTCAATATTGCTCGGTATATCGCTTCATTAATAAACTATACACTGTTACTGTTTCGACAACAATAGGGTACGGTGAGACTCCAATTGTTCAATTGCAAATAAATTGAGGTTAGAATTTTGAATATTCGCCTATGTACCCTGATTAGAAATACCTAATTATTTCCAATCTGTGTAATGCTTCAGTTATTTATAAAATAATGCGCATGCATATTTGCATAAATGTACATACATAGAGAATGAAGCCTAAAATCTAACATGTCTGCGAATAAAGCTTTGTCGTAAATTTAAGCACGGCGCGAGGTGCCCCGCCCCGGGCGAGTCGTAGAGCGGCACAAGCACGCCTGTTCCGGATGTTCAACGTTACGAATGGCTTTATTAAGACTAAATATTACAATTTCCCAGCAACTATTGCAATGGTTGGAATTGCTAATGCAACGACGTAGGATCCGAGTGAAAAGATGCGATTGCACCCACCCGACGCTGCTGGTTTCCTGTTTTATGAACGGCGAAATTGCAGTTTCACGCCGAGTTGTTAACTAAAGTGGGATGTTGTTCTTTATACTAATTTAAACTATTCGTTTCCACGGCTGGCTGCGGTGAAATTGGTGACTTCGAACTAAATTTTGAAAACTTTTCTCTGTCAGTTTAGAATTATCATCGTAATCGCGAATAAAAAGTAGAGTCTCTTAGAAAAGGGGCTGCGTTTCGCATCCACAAATTACTATGATTTAATATTGCTTAGTTATCTGTGGGTTGGCAATTTGTTAGGGCGCTTCTCGGGCCCTCGTCGGGCGCCATTGTTGCTCAGCCGCCGTCTTTTGTTCATCGCCTGCCTCGTACGATAAGATCTTGAGTTATTATGATTAGGATTCTTTGCAAAGCGAAGCCAACCGCTAATTTCCTCATTATCGTTTAAGTTTTACTAATTTGAAAAGTAAGCTGCTATTGTTTTGGGACCGTTTCTACCTATTTCACACGACCCTTAATTATTTTTCTTTGCAAATTAAATGGGAAGAAAATTATACTACTTTTAAGAAATGCTTATTCTTAACAAACGTACACTAATAATATACTTATAAAACATATATCTCCACATTCATATGCAATATATTAATTTCCCTAGTCTAGGATCGGACAACATCTAGTATTCATTCCCCGATATGTTAAGGGTGATCCTCCCCTAATATTTTTTAAAATTTCATTGACAAAAGCTTGTTCACCATTTGAAAGCTACAATTTTGTGCGACATAGACTATATTACTTTAAGAAAAATAAGGATGCCTAATAAAAATGCATTAATGTAACCCAAGGTGTGAAAAAATGGTCACAAAATCATCACCGCGTGCGCTGTGTAACTATTGACGATAGAACAAAAAAATGTTCTATAGTATTATAAAACTTATTAATATCTACAAAAGGTCCACGAAACCTTTTGTCCAACTACTGTAGTTATGCCACTATAACTACTTTTTTATATTATAACACAATATTATATAGACCGATTTAATATCTGTAAAATAGTTTTAAAATTAAAATCGATCTTTCCATTAAAAGCTATAACGATTTTAAAAATATCAATGAAAAGAAAATTGTAGCGACCTTTATAACTGCGCCTGCGACTGGTGAGATAGCTCATATTCTAAGGATATGAGACACGGATACCGTATACGGACACCGATATACCAAAACTGGTTTTAGTTTTATTTTATTATTATTTATTTTAGTTTTAACAAAAATTAAAGTTTTTCATTAGGGGTATTTAAACATTCATAAATACACACACATGGTTACGGATACATACACAAACTCTCTCATTCATTCACAGATACACACTCACAGACACACACGCGCACGCGCACACATACGCGTACACACACACACACACACACACACACACACACACACACACACACACACACACACACACACGCACACTAAAAGTTGTTTGCTTTATTATTTAAGTTACCTTTACTCTGTAAATTTTTATTTATGTAAATAGACGTAATCTGTCATGGCCTTATTTTTAGCGTTAAATGTAATGTAAAAAAAAGTGTCAAAATTGTACGCTGTTTGATTACCAATAAAGAATAAAGTAAAATAAATTGAAAATTAAGCTAGATATTACGGGAGCGATTTAAAAAATTCTTTCATTATCTTTTTAAAATAAAAATTTTTCAATACCTGTAGAGTAATTATAAATTCTGTATCTAATAATCTGAAAGTTAATTAAAATCTAAGTGAAATAAAACTTTTATGTTAATAAAAATAAATCTATAGCCCGATTTAGTAGATTTTCCACTGCCACAAGATCGGTATCTACGCGGGTGAAATCGCGGGGCATTGCTAGTGCTTAATATAGGGGTATTCGCTCTTACAATTTATACTAGGTATCTACTGCATTGTCAACTTAATTGGAGTTCTGATGTTTGTGCATTTTGTATTAGATGTTTCCTGATTAACCATGCATATGTGCATACGTTCTATTAACTAACTGTATTAATAAATACCATTTACCTTTATAAAGTCGATAGGGTTAATGCACCAGCTGGCATGGCGTCACGCACGGCAATTTCATTTCATATAGTGCCCCAAATGAATCGATGGCGGGATAGCCTTTTCAATTAGTGAAAACATCCAATTGTCATTGTGTTTATAGTGTAATTGACGGTTTGTTATCCAACCGTCATGACCATTTTAATGGCAGTCATCAGGCGAATGAATTGCTCTGTTGGTCGAAAAGAAGTTCGTAGTACTTCTTTAATAAAATTCTAAGTAAGGTATATTTCTTAATATCAATACTGCAATGCCTCAATGTTTTATATATTAAAACAGTAGTGCCCTGGTATAAGTCAATTTATAGCAAAACAGTGCAGTATTCTAGGACTATATTTGTGCTTATCTTTATAAAGCACACAAATACAAATGAATAGAATTCAAAATTTTTATGTATTACCTGTGTGCAGTTAAAATTTTGAAAATGAAAACCTTTCAAAAATAATGGAGTTGCTTCAATTTCAGGGACGTGATCTCCGAAATTAACTAACTTATAAATTTAAACGGGCCATTATACAACGATTTAAAATCTTATTCTAGGGGCAAGTGCCGAAAATAACTTTCTTTATTATGACAATAAATGCACTTTATTTTAAAAAAGTAGATGGTGCGGTACATTGATAAATGTGCGGAAGCACTCGGAAGCTAATGAATGGGGTGGGGCACGCACTATATGCTTTTATAGTGCACTTCAGTACAGCACCACAGTTTTGGAGAAATACGTTGTGCATGTGATGCAAAGTGACCGTGTATATCAAAATTAAAATTGTTTAAAGAGACTTATCCAAACTGTAATCCAATTGGCAATTGGAGGTGTAAAAGAAAAATTTAATATAAAATTCACACACATCCTACGTACATTTTCCTTACTCTGTTATTATTAAGGAATATATTATCCGCATTTATACTAAATAAGATAGGCTCCTGCAAAGAACATAAAATAAACATCAGCATAATTTCTGATGTCCTATTTTTACAATAAAAGTAATCTTAAGTTATTCCTTATAAAATCAGCTATCCGCTAGTGTAAGTGCACTCAAAATCTGTCCAGCCGTTTGTTTAGTAGCCGAAGTAAACAAACAAACAATAGTTTTTAAAATTGATTTTTGATATAATTACCATATTCATTTAGTGAAAAGTTGTAAAATTGATCTTACAAACAGATTTAATTTATTTTACAAACCAGCAATAGCAACGATTTAATGCTCAGGAATACTCTTGTTAAATTTAGGTCGAAGGTTATGAAGGCTTTATTCATAGAATTTAATAATAACTTTATTTGAAAATAAATATCGAAATGTTTAATTAAAAGCTTGATTACCAATTTTAAGAAATGCGTCTCCTATATGAAAACCTGAAATTACATATATTTTTTACTCCGAGAATTTGTGTATTCTCTTTGGAGGTTTATTGCATCTAATTCGGAATAAAATAAATAACACATTGTATTGTAGTCGTACCATCCTGGTGTTCGAAACCAATCAATATTGTGATTTCTTGTATAAAATTATGATATAATCGTCCTGGAGTTATTAAAAACTTTATATATATAGATGGATAGGAATTAAACAATTAATTTTGACAGTCTTGTTGTATGAATATTTGCTGCAGCAGCTAAGGTTTTAGCTTCGATTCCTGATAGTATAAATTTAAAAAAGTAGTTATAGGGAAGTCTGTTGCTACTACAAAAGAGATTCTTTAAAATTAAGAAGAGAAGTAAGTGATATGATCACACACACACACACACCGATGCACACACACACATAAAACTTGTTTACGTTATTATTTGAGTTAGCTTTGCTCTGTTATTTTTTTTATGTAAATATTCGTAATCTTTATCATCTTAGTAATTTTTTAAAGCGTAAAATAAAATGTAAAAAAACAATTCTTCGCTGTTCGATTACGAATAAAGAATGAAATAAAATTGTATTTTCTAATTTGTGAAGTTCACTACTTGTGGGAGTCAAGTTCGGTACTAGTAAGAGGCTTCGGTATTGGATATTATATATGTGCCACTACGTAAAAAACGAAATTACGTTTTACCAGGTTAGTGCTCTACATCCTTAGATTAGGTGACATCACAGTGTTATCAAAAAACAAGTAACTCATTCGTTTCAAAAATTCCTTCATATTGTAAATTACCCACCCCGATGCATATTTAGTTCCGCGTCTCACTAAAACAGTGACTATGCACACGCTGCAATAATTACATAGTAGGAAACAGGATTTGGCGTCATTCCGGCGTTTCGGATATCATAATGCTTATCGCAACCGCTGTGAAATTTCAAATGTTAGTTTTGTTCGTTTACCCGGGGCTTGGTTAAATTTTGGGCTTTCGAGAAATACAACATCGAAATGCTTTTCCTCTTAAACGACATAAGTATTACAATAGAAAAAGAAATCAATTCCTACGCCATCTAGTATGAACTTCATAAACTCAAACCTTTAAACCTTTTACGCGAGCTTTCAATAGATGGCGGTGTACAATTTATTCGTGAAATAAATTATGTTAGTAATTGAAAAATGCTATTTGTATCATGTGTCGTTTTTACTACAATTTTCGTGGAGGAATAAAAAAGTAAATTACAAACACTAAGTTTGTTGAAAATTCTAAGAAAATTTATGCAGACTAAGGAGAGTGTCAATTTTTAGTAGAAATTAAATTAAAAAACGTAGAAAATACATCAAAAATCAATATATCAACATTTTTTTTTTGTTTTAGAGTACAGTAGATTGAATTATATTTTTTTTTATATTGAACAACGAGTTAAGATCAATTCTCATAAATTGGTCTTCATATAGATACAATTGTGGCACAATGTGGCAAAAGGAAACAGACTGACAGACAAGAATTAAAAAACTGTTTTTGATATCATTGGTTTGATTTAATTGTCAGTTTGTTTCTGGTAATGTACTGAACTAGAACGTGTCCGCTAGAAAATTAATGTAAAGAATAAAATAGACTACTTTTGTCCCAAAGTTCTGTCGGGACGGAAAAATTCATCTATTAATATCAGAGTGAGCCACAATAAAACTCCGGTTTGCTTAGTATGCATTATGAATTTTTTGTTAAAGTGTCTCCCTGAATTTACCTAATCCAGGACATTTATTTAAAATTTACCGGTTATCTAAAGATAATAATTAAGCACTATTCATTAGGGTCGCTTCAATTTGAGTTATAGGAAGTTGTTACTTCAGGAAGGCCAGACGATTTATCCAAATTGCTTCCTTAATATTTGAATGGTAAATTATTAGGATTAATATAGGATTTTGGTAAGCTTGTACGTGAAACTTATTCATCTAACGTAATTATCGATCATAATATAAAGTATGAACATATTGATTATAATCAATGTGTTTATCCATGTATTAAAAAAATAAGTTCGATATAACCATTTTCATATTAATAAAATATAGATTTTTTTTTTATTTCTTTACTAATTGTTTTATTTAAACTAGTTATATACAATAAATAAAGTCCACATCTGCACCATCTAGCACGAATTTTTAAAATAGGAAGAAACCTTTAACCTTTTAACGTAAACTTAGAATAAGTTGTATAAGTTTATCGTAAAACAATTTTAAATAATTATTTAACATTTGAAAAAACATTTACATCTAATGTCGTACTCTACAAAATGTATTAGAACATGATTGGATAAATATAGTTTTTTTAACGATTGAAAGACTGAACCAGACACACCTGAACCTATATATATATATAACGAAATGAAAAAGGATTACAAATTAAAAATGATTTTGACATTATGTTTATAATTCCCGCTATTACCCTCCTCCTGAGATATAAAGCAGTTTCTAGGTATACGAGTATACTGCACGAAAAGTTTACAGAACTACAGTATCCAGAATACTGTATTTGTATCGTCTATCAAGCACAATTTTATTTGCACCGATCTAAATGAATAATTCTTCTCTGTGGTTACTGAGATTAAATTATTCTTTAAGATGTAAAGTTAGTCAAAGAGCAACATTTATATTACGTAGCTTGTATTAGTGAAAGGACTAGAGGACATTATGCTGTCCTTTGGTCATTGACGCGTATCGAGGGTTGTGATTTGAATGTTTCCCGACAAAAAACAGCAACAATGTTTATTCAGTGAAGCGACCGCTCCACTAAATCTATTTTGAAGAGTAATACGATGCGATTTTAAAAAGGGTAACTTTTGACGTCAGTTTTATTACACGCAGTGGTTACATTTTGGTATACGTTCTATATAAATGCTGGAAATATTACACAATCATTGAATGGATACACTTTTAACCAAACAACTTACAAAATTATCTACATGATTTATTGCCTCGATATGTGACCTGTTTTAATTAATAAAATTTATAAGACTTCAAACCACTTAATGATAATTTTTACAATAATTACTATGTGCGTTGACTAAATTATCTACAGAATTTAAAAGTATATTATACAATATAACCCAGTTTTCGATAAATAACACCGGCACACAAAAACAATGTGAAAAGTGCATTTGACCGAACCGACCTAAGGGTACCTAAGGGTCAGAATGACCCGCTGAATCCGAATTTAAGGTCAACTTAACCTATACCCTTAAAATTTCAAGAAAACTTTAAATAAACTGTAAAATGATGAAAACCTGCGGTTACAGCAACATAAAAAATTTGTTAATCCAAATTAAAATCGATTTTTATGTTTTTCGATCCGTTGAATTGTCATAAAATATTTATTTAAAATATAAGCCGTTTTAAATGTAAAAAAGTTGCATTGTAAACGAAAGTGGAATCCGCTATGTACATTTGAGGATAAACGCGTTCGATACAAACGGAGAAAAGATTAGAATTCGTGGATATTATATCCTACTATGTTTCTATATATTTTGTTTCTTACAGATTTAAATGTAAAAGTAGACATAAAAATCTTGCTTAATTTGAATTCACAAAACTTTTATATTACTAAAATCGCAAGCTTTCGTCATAAATTCTTATTCAGCGGGTCAAAGTACGTACCCTTAGATTGGTCCGGTCAAATGCACTCTCCACTTTTACAAAAATTTCTCAATTTTAGTTAATGGTAGAAGAATCCAGCATTATTCAAATTCACATTTCCAAAAACATAGTTAGGTTATTGGATAATTTATAAATTTCGTCTAAATACCAATCGCATCTCCTATAACATGAGCTTTCTTGAATTGTGCCTTATGTATGTTTAATATTTTTAAAATTCCATTCGTCTTTTCATAGATATTCATGAGGTCAAATATAAGCGATAGAGATAAACTACCATTTACACTATTCAGTTAACCCGATTTGTGGCATGCCATAATATGACCGGGAGCGTTCTGTCTGCGCACGCATCAGAGATAATATATTCAACGAATTAGTTCCATTCATTTTGCTCCCGACTCGAAGCATCTGCACTGTAATGGCGTCGATTTAATTACCTAGTGGGGTAACACCACTTAATTTCCGTTTTGAAATCTCTACATCTCTCACTCTAGTTGATCGCATATTAAGCCCCTTAATCGTCGTGACTAATTATCTTAGATCATGTAATGTTCCGTAAGTAATTTTATTATGCGTGAACGCAAATACGCACAAGGTCAAACGCAGGTATGGTTCCATGTGCTGTTGATGAATCCCTTCGCCGTCATACATTTGTAGGACCAGTGAGCCTGTCAATACGTTGCTGATAAGATCTCTGTACTTGCAGTTTCTAAACAAAGCTCAAACACGATCTGTCAATAGTCATTGACAGATCGTGTTTCAGCTTGGTTTAGAAGGGAGATCTTGACCTAATTCTGTGTTTACTTGCTGCACGTCAAAACTACCAAAATCCCGAAAATGACTAATCCGATTTATTTACTTTTTTGTTATACTCGCCACAATATCGGAATATAAGGTTTGGGTTTTATCTAATGAAAATTAGATAATACCCAAAGGTACAACTGGAAAATGGAAGTTGGTAATTTTGTATGGAGAGAAAAAAGACCAACATATTATACCCGAAAGCTTTGCAATAAGTGTTAATTGCATTTATCTTTCATTCATTTGAATTACAAACTAGTTTCATTTATAATCAAACGAAGGGTATACCGCGTGTAATGCCGCCTATACGAGTAGTATGGATGCCAATGAATTAGAGCTAGGTGTAGATTAGTATTTTAATATACATATAATAAAATTTGGTGATTCGAATTTCAAGAGGTCTTTCAATGCTCTATTTAATACTGTACTTAATTATGGGGTCTGTAACATTTTCTTATTCCGTTCATGAATAAAGGAATGATTATATGCTAATATAGTTTTGCCATTTTCTTAACAGACAGTTCCTGTTAAGGCTATAATCAGTATTTAGCTACACATTTTTAGTGTGTCCTCTAAGGATCGCTTAAAAGGAACCAATATTAATTCCAAAAGGACATTATATTAAACTCGGCTTAGTTCTAAGCTTTAGGTTTGCTAATTTATGGTGCTTTTGTTGTAAATTTTAATGTCTATCGACAAATATTATCTAAGTGTCTGCTACCAACGAGATACGATACAGGGGTCAATTCTCATTTAATATTCCGCGTCCACCTCGGTAATGGAATATCGTTGTGAACCCAACGGTCGTTGCGATGCGATCTATGTATAATTTATATATGTAGATGCTACGGTATCATGGCGATGTTTCGCGTGTCAAGCCAATAAACATTATCCCGGTATGCAAAACAAAATTAAAAATCAGTTCCCTCATTGATATATTGTAGATCACTAAAATATACTATAAAAAAATAAAAGAACGTTATTAAATTGTAACACAAAGAAGGATGCCACAAAATAAATAGTGACATTTTAACATTTAAAAAACAAATATATAAATATATTATCGTTGCGGTGTGTTGCCGATATTTTTGTATCAAAATTAATACACGATCGAAAGATGTATAGTAATAATTCGATTACTAAAATGTTTTTTAAGCGTGCCTAAAATGGTAATAAATAAGGTAAAAACTCTGTCACGCTTTAGTTATAATATAGGCGAAATATTGTAAACTCATAGTTTACTTTTGTTATTAAAGTTTTTATGCCAAATATACTGCATTAAAATCAATCTTTTGTTAATCATTGTACCCTGTAATAACAAATGCGATTACCAGTTTTTAAGATGATCCCGTAATAAAAATCAAATTACAGTCGCTCGTTAACAATTTATTATAATGTAACATACTCCACCAAAATTCCATACATTCATATTTCAGACTTGTTGATTTATTACTTTCCTTCGTAAGATTGAGCATTCGACCTTTAAGTATTTGCAAATAATATGATTCTTCTTAATTTTGTTCGTTATACTTATTTTAAATTGAGGTATATTAGGTAGTAGTTGAATAATCTAAAGATAAAATTTCAATAATTATGCTATCTTTAAAAAGCCACAATAGGCTTTTTAATAATAATTTTTAATAACTCATTTGTAAAAAAAAATTATTGTTGTATACGTGGTTGGTTACGATGGTTATGAATGTTATATATTTTTTAAAAGTAACCTATAATTAACCTCTTTCCACGCTTCTTTTTTAAATTACAACAAAATCATATCCCGTGTTTGCGTTTGCTTCTTGTTTGAATTTAACCTAATTGTGTTTTTATCAACCATTTCTATGCAACCCAATCTAATTTGTACACTCATCTACATACATCAAAAAGTGTGTTGATGTCGTGACTTTCTGCTACTAATTTATAAAAGTGTATTACAAACATATGTATGCACCTTCTCTTACAACCTTAGGTATTGAATTTGATAAGAAACATGTCTGCTGTAGCAAATACAAACATACATGTATTTTTTCAATAGGTGGTGAATTTCCAACAAACCTTTATAGTGATCCCTGGCATATAACCTTTATAGTAGATAAGGAACTAATATACAATTATTCATTATTCTAGCTCCTCACAGTTTGGTCTGTGTAGTTAATGTTATTAAGGATATATTGACAAGTAATCCTTATACATACGTAAGTATATATTTCGTTTTATGTGCCCTAAACTTCTTAATATACCATACTGACATTTCTGTTAAAAGAATTATGTCCCATAGGAGCCGGTTTATCTAAATATCGTAAGAAACGCGATCCAACTCCCGCCGCCCGTCGAGCTCTTATTTCATACTTATTGAGCCGCCATTTTTATCTTCCCATAAAACGCAATAAAGCAGAACGCCTTTAAAATTAAATACAGTGCCGGGGGCTTTATCCGGCATGTTCTTTTATACTTTCGTTCACTTTAAATGCAACATTTTAATGATGGTCGAAAAGGCATTTGGTATTTTTTGAAATTCAAATTCGGCGTTGCTAGTTTATGAACTATATGTTTATAAATTTAGCAGGTTCACTCTTCCTTTTTTACCTTCCACATTATTTTGAGTCGGTCAAAAACAAGAAACTCAATCTATTTTTGAATTGGCTAGACCTGATTTTTACCCAAGTCCTCATGCCGTACATGCTAACCACTAGACCAATGAGACATTCAAATGCGTTGTATAAGTTAAGAATAATTTAATAACTGCCGTTTGTTTTATAATTATAAATACATTTTTAGTAATAATGGTTTAAATCAAAGGCGTTAACATGTCGCTCAGACCGGGATTGCGGTAAAATTGTTTAGCTGTTTCGTAGCGCGTTTAAGCGTTTTTACTCGGTTTGCTAATGGACGCGGACTTTACTTAAAGCCGTTCCGCTGTTGTTTAGTATTAATTGCGCCTTTTGTCGCTTTCAAGTGTTCTGTCGGTTGGGGATTCTATTGTGGTTATAGTGCGAGTGGGACATCGTTTGAGTCTCTTTATAGCCTGTAGGCGCGTAATATCTACAAATTGCGGTTGTAACGTTCCTTGGTGAAAAAATTGGAAAGCATTTTTATATAGGTTATCGCTCGTTTTAAACATATTCCACTCTCTAAAAATGCTTTTATATTGTTTTTATCTCGGATGATATTATTTATTTAGTTCAATACAAAATATTTTTATAATTTTGATGTAACTACTTCTCTAGGAGATCCTGAAATTATTTCTGAATAATGTTCGAAAGTGTCCCATTACGTGTGACTTTTAGGGACAGGCAACTTTAAAATTATTGGGCTCTTAATCATCGTATTAAACCATTTTACCGATCAACAAATGTACCAAAATATGACAACTTTTTTATTACGTTGGAGGTATTTTGTACAAATAGAACATCAGATTCTAGCTTCTCTTGAGTATAACTACGTGCCTATTTTTTAAATTTGATTTAAAAGTAAAACTGAATTTCATATTCTAAGTTTTTGTGATTTGTAAATTTTGAAATACAGCGCCCTATATTTACCTCATAGAGTAATATAAAAAATAATTTTTAGTTCCTAAACTTAGAGAGACCCCTTTTAACTTCTTCCATAAGTTTTCGCTAATACGAGTTTTTTTTATATAGAGGATATTAGGGACTTTTGTCCATAAGACACGTCAGCCCCATCGTAACTTAGCGTTAATATAAATCAGTGATAACCCCCCTACTATCATATTAATACGATTGTTAATTTACCAAATTTAATCAATGAATAAATATTTGAAAAAATTATAAACGTGAAGTGTCATTTACTCGTACAACAAACATAAAAAAGTATATGAACTTGTGTGAATTAATAAAGAACTATTTTATTAACGTTTAAAAGATTGAATAAGTGATATGATAGATTCTTCCAAAAAGTGAACTAAACTTTATTTTCTTGCTTCTAATTAAATAAAATAATAGTTATGGAACTAACTTTACATAATATTAATATTTGTGTTGAAGTCGAAACGTTATACTAGCTTTGCGATGTTTCCTCTTGAATGTTAACACACAGTTTATGTAGCGCAGTAACCTAGACGCAATAGTTTGTCATCGTTGTTTTTCTGCGACAGAATAATTTTATTTATCACCGGCATGCGCCACAGTTACGAGGCAGTTGATTCAAAGTTTTTAATTAAATTATTCACTTGATAATTGCTACTGCACTCTGATACTGTTGTGCTTTATGTTTATTGTCATTGCAGCTGACAGTAGATTGTGGGGCAAACTTAATTTTAAACTATGGGATTACTGTAAGCTAATTTTTGAAATCCTGCTATTAATTCACACTCTCCCTATATATCTTGTTCAAATTTGATATAGTTAATAAAATACAACTTTCTTCATCCATTTTTTTACTAGTAATCGATGACATACGATGTTAATAGCTTTTTCATTTATTCATTAATTATTTAATAATAATTGATAATTATTATTTGGTATTTCCGAAAATTTTTGCAGCGCCATCTAATGAAATGATTAAAGATTTCTTGATATAGAAGTTCATGATAGATGGCGTAGGAATTGAATTTATTTTCTTGTATCACTTGTTCGTCTAATCAAAGTGTATATTTAAATAATAATAGGACAGAACATGTTATAAAGGGTTGCCCTAAAATAGAATACTCACTATACTTTTAGAACAACTGCAATGCCGTTCTATATTGTGGTAATAAATCTCTGACGCATGTCAACATGTGCAGAAAAGTGCGCGGAAATAAACTAAAACACTACATGGTTCATATTTGGGTAATACTATCTTTATATTTAAAGTTTTAAGTTTTATACATGTATACACTACCAATGTATAGAAATAATCATTTTATTAAAAATTTGCACGCTTGTGGGATAAAAGAACGCCGGCCCTTTCTTATAAGGTTAACATTACCTATTTATTAAGTGAAAGTTGCAATCGAGATCGAGTAATTTTAGATATTAGCGAATTTTCCTCTGGACCGGGAAAAAGAAGCCTAATCACAGCAAAATTGGGCCAGGCGTGTCATACATACATCACATACACCTACAGGAAAAATTAAAATAGGCCTTTAATATATATATATATATTGCGGTCTTTTTTTCTATCATTTAGTAGAAAGTTATTATTTCTATAATTAAATGGATATACAGTTGTAGCGGCAGACCTTTTATTGGTTACATGTTGAAGGAAAACTCGAGTAGAAAGCATGAAATAGATATCGTTTAAGGTACTGAATAAATTCTTAGGAAAATGTGCTGGAGTCTCGTAGGCGTGTCATATTTTCCGTCACACGTCATATAAACTTCACATTGCTCTGGCTGCGTTATTGATATTGACAAGTTCAGATCAGGATAGCGTTATACATATCAAGCAGCGAGCGTCACTGTAGTAATTTTCGTTCTCTTGAAACGAGATGAAAGCAATCGTCAATAATGGGTATTTAGCTTATTTTTTTCCATATCACTGGAGATTTAAGTAACTATTAGGATAGGTGCCTCTTAAATTTACGTTGTTTGAAAATTTGGTCATTCACTTCGTTTAAAATTTTTAAATGGAGAGTAATCGGGTATTCAATTAATAATTTTAACAAATCTCTAAAATTTTAGGCGATGATGCGAAGGATTTATCTAGAGGATGTTGTATAATTATAAACATACTCTTATATTGTATAATCAAAAATTTCTGAGCAATAGAGAGCTCTATAGTCGCTCCTTCATCTCTAAAGAACGTGGTCCTGGTAAGATCCTAATAGCGAACAGGTCCATATTTTCCACCCGTTTCTGTCAGTGGCCATCTTCGTTAGCTTACAGAATGCAGCCTGCCTGGTTTCGGTCAGCTGGTTAACCCATTGTGTCGGGGAACGGCCTCGGGATATTTTCTCGTTGTGTTTACCGTGACTATCAGCTTTTCTAAGCAGTCCCCTCGTCGTATGATGTGTCCGAAAAAAGCCAAAAAATTGAAAGCCAAACGGATGGAATTTACAAAAAAGTAAACTACTCTAATGTGGGTTTCAAAAAGGATTTCAACTTCAATTAACCTTGACATTTTTACATTAAATTTGAATTGTGCTATTAAGTGACCTACTGAACGGCATGAAAACTTGATTGTAGCATTATAATTTATATATATCAACCGCAGTCCGGGTTATTTATTAAGTCGCATGGGTAATAGACAACACGGCTGCGTAATGGCGTGCGGTGAAAAAACAAAATGGCTGGCGTTGTGGACACCTGTCACCCCGCTCGGATGTTACTTAACAGGAAAGAAAAAAAAGCGTGGCCTAAGGTGTATTTGTCAATTGCTAAAGGTGGTGTATTAAATTTACTGTCGTTAAAAGAAATGAAATCTACTTGAATTGATACAATTTTATTATAAAAACCTTATATGCGGTCACGATCATTTTTATCTGTTTTGTGACTCTTTGTTAAATAATTGTTTCTTTAATAATACAAGCTGTTTTCAGCGTTGTCATCCGCGCTATTTACACTCACGCAGCATAAATCAGCTGAACAAAAATTTGACATATGTACGAAAACATTAAAAACATTTACGTATTCTTGTTTTATTATTTCGTATAATTTCCACAGTTGTTATTAACATTAACTTGTACATTTTGATTGCAGTCGCAATTAAAATATATTTTTTATATAGACGTATAAGAATAGACTATAGTAAGAAAAGCAAATTCTGAATTCAAAAGGTAAAAAGCTGTTCTTAAAAGGAGAAAAGCAATCCTGTAATTGGCTCAGGTTTTGACATTCATTTGAAATATCTTATTATTAATCTAGCAAGATAGTACAAAACGCATTTCTTACCCCAACAAAAGATCTGGTCGAGTTAATTAAAGTTTCTGAAGTCTGTAAATGAAAATTTGTAAAGGGTTGTAGCAGTTATTCGTAGATATAATTATATTTAAACTTCCAAGGTAACTAGCGGAGCTTGTTAATTCGATTTTTTAATAAGACAGAATTAATTCATATTATGCATTGCCTTAAAACATCAACAAATTGCAGAAAACGTTGTAGAAGTTCCATTTCATTGTATTTCAAATAGTAAAAGTTATTTCCTTGTATGGTATAATGCTGTGTAGAAACATTAGGCGGTAAACCTTACCTGGTTCACAGTTGCGCTCCAACACTCGTTGCGAGCGGACTGGTTGGTTCTCGCATGCGCTCGGTATTATGAGTCATCGTGAGACATTTATTGATACCGTTGCGATAAGCGATAGTCGTTTCCTTGAATTCTTTGTCGGTACCTTGCCCACGCAGGTGTTTACACCGGCTGTCTTTGTTTTATTTGTTGGAATTCTGTCTTTGTTATTGTTCATTGTTCTCTCGATTTTCTATTTTGCTATTGACCGATCGCTCAATAGCAAAANGTGAGTTATCAGTCAAACGTTACTTTGTAAGCGATAATAAGAAGATGTTTTAAACTAGATAATGACTGTTTATGGAAATATATCAGCAGTATTTTCGATGCCTAAAAACTCAGCCTTTTAAATAAAAAAAATGCATGTTAAGCATTATAATTTTAATGTTGAGGATTTTGTTTTGATTACAAAAGTTTTTTGTTGCATAAATATTCTGTGGTTTATAAATACCAAAATTGAATAATTAGTCAATTTAGGTTTTCACTTTATTAATTTATATTATTTCACAAACACAATGTAATAGTTATTAAAGTTATTCAAGTTAACAACACTAATTAATGAATGAATGGAACCACTTGTTAGGCTGTCGGAACGTGTTAAATATTGCATTAAAAATTTGCACATATTTCTAATTTGATCATTTTGAGGGATGAGTGTATACCTTATGGTTCATAATAGGATAGCAGAGCTCATTGATATCATGAGGATATTGGAGGCTCCGTAACGATAATGAACCTGATACAGATTTAAAATTATTTACTTTATTTCACTTACATTAAAGTTATAGTTATACTTCTTAGTTTTTCTCTGTTACCCAACTGTTATACCTATGTCTAACGAGATACTCTCAACGAAAAAATTTACGTGGAGGCAAACTCAAGCATGGTATTATATAAATGATAAGAACTAGCAATTAAGGCAATTTGCTTGTTTTCTTATTATTATGTTTAATCTTATTATCTCTTCTTTTGTAATTTTAAACTTCCTCTAAGGGATCCTTTTACGATGTCAATTACACTTTCTCAAAACGTTACTTCCCTAAATGTGCCAATATAAAAGTGACTTACAACGATAACATTGTATTACAACCGCTTGATGTTAAGAACATCATACTGAGGAAGTGGGTACTACAAAGTAATAGCAGTCGAAAAGGCAATTACCATTGAAAGTTTGGGACATGAAAGGAAAACTTCCAATTAATTAATGCAATGTAGGCTCAAGTGTCGTTTGACACGCAATGTTATCAGTCATTAGGCATCCAGAGGCTAAAAGACTTGTCATTTCATATTCGTTTTAACTTGTCAACATGTAAGAATCATTCTCAGCGAACCACGGGATCATAAAATCAAAATATTTCGATAGAATCAGTTACAATATTTATAGTTGTGTAAAGCATGTAGCTCTTGTTAATATATTTTTCAATCAATTACGGTTATAAGCTCTTACTCTACATAAACATTACGTTAAAATTCATCCATAAAATAAAATTTTTATTCATCCATTCAAGTTTTAATAAATTTTATGTTTAACTTTTAATGTTTTTATTTCCAAATTAATTATACAGAGAAGGTGTATAGGTTGCTTTCAATGTGATGAGTCTATGAAGTTCGTGCTAGATGGTTTAGGAATTGACCTCAGTTTTTTTATATTACTTATACCAGTTAAAACTAATTGTTGGTGAAAACCAATATCAAATTAATTTCTTCGAATATTACCACATCCAATAGTTCCTTTTAGATTGATAGTTATTGATTTAGTTGCTTGATTAGAGTTCACTACTTAATAACCATAGACGAAAATTTAGAAACGTTTTGACATAAAAAAAACTCTTTATAAATTGGACGAATTATAAGTTCTGTAATCAATCTTTAATGTAAGTCTATATTAGATATTCCTGCAGCCTTGTAAAAAAAATAGGTGCTTTACTTTTATGCTTGTCATTTTAATTATATTCTTTTAGTGCGAAGTCATTATGAGGATATTTATCATTCGGCTAGATGTTCTCTATCGTTTAATCCAACGTAGCTGCGAACATAATTGCCCTCTGGACAGTTCTCCAACCGTACGTAATAGATGCAGAGTTTCATGATTGATTTGTTATCGTCAGATGGTTTGCGCCGATCGAGGTTAACGGTTTTGCCAAATTTGATATTGCACTCGATATCCAACATAATTGCGCGAGTAAATCTATCAAATGGTATGTTGATTATTTTCACCAATACACTTAGTATGTATAAATTTAAATCATGTATGTTATTTTGGATCTCTTAATAGATATTATTTTAGTGAATGTTGTGGTATAAAAGAACACGTAGTGACTAAAATTGAGAAAGATGATGAAAGTTGGTTTGGGCACGTAGAGAGAATGAATGAAAGGTGACTGACAAAAAGGATTTATGAGTCAAGAGTGAATGGGTAAGTTCGAAGGGGAAGACCAAGGCGAACGTTCCTGGACTAAATCTCTAAACCGACGAACCTGTATGAAAGGTTTAATGTGAATGAAAGAAGTGACGTACGTGGACGTGGTCTCGGCCTAACCCTATGGGAATGAGGTGTGATGCTATGTATAAATGTATTTTAGTCAGTTATATGTATTTCTTGGTAAATATTTAAATTATCATAGGGTTTGTATCATTTTAAGACATTTTTCAATTATTTTTTATTGGTGTAGGTCGATTTTTAACTACAAAGGTAATTTGTGACCACAATGTCTCGGACAAGATTTTTAACAGCTTATGAAAAATAATCATTTCTATTAAAACAATCTTATAGATTATTGCTACATAATTGTTTTTTCGGTACTATATAAGAGGCAATCAATTAGTAAATGTTTAACGGTCAGGTCTAGCCCATCCTAGCATTAGTTTTTATTACCTTTCATAATAACATGAATATAAGTCTCTCTATAGAGGGTTCTAGTGCCTGTGCCTGTGTCAGAATAAACGGAGCGTACACGGAGTGATTTCCTGTCGAAAGAGGTGTTCGACAGGGCTGTGTTGCGTCACCATGGCTGTTCAACCTATTCATGGATAAATGTTTGACAGATTTAAAAGAAAGTATGTATGGGTTAAGAATGAATGAATTACTCATCAAATGTTTACTCTACGCTGATGATCAAGTAATACTTGCGTCATCCGCTAACGAGCTTCAGGAGATGCTAAATATTATGAATGAAGCTTTGAAAGGGAAAGGAATGAAAGTGAATGTAAACAAAACGAAAGTTATGCTTTTTGAACGAGATGAATCTATGATGAATGGCAATATTTTGATAGATGGGGAACAAGTGGAAGAGGTGAAAGAATTTGTATACTTGGGATCTAAATTTACAAAAGATGGAACATGTGAAAGTGATATCGAAAGGAGAGTGAATGCAGGGAATATGGTAAATGGTGCTCTGCATGCTTTTATGAATAGCCAGATGGTGTCTCAAAGGGCTAGACTGGCAGTGCATGCTGGAGTGTTGGTGCCAACACTTATGTATGGTAGTGAAAGTTGGGTATGGCAGAAGAATCACAAAAGTAAAATAAATGCGGTAGAGATGAGAGCGTTGAGAAGCATGAGTGGATTAAAACTGAGTGACAGAGTAAGAAATAGTGTGATAAGAGAACGTTGTGGTATAAAAGAAGACGTAGTGACTAAAATTGAGAAAGGTATGCTTAGATGGTTTGGGCATGTAGAGAGAATGAATGAAAGGAGACTGACAAAAAGGATTTATGAGTCAAGAGTGAATGCGAAAGTTGGAAGGGGAAGACCAAGGCGAACGTTCCTGGACCAAATCCAGGACATTTTAAATAACGGCCAGGTCAAGAGTACTCTAAACCGACGAACTTGTATGAAAGGTTTAATGAGAATGAAAGAAGCGAAGGAGATATGCAAGGATCGTGGCAAGTGGAAGGTAGTTGTCTCTGCCTACCCCTATGGGAATGAGGCGTGATGCTATGTATGTGTCACATTTGTGTGTCCAATACGCAATCTGGTTATTACTTCCTGGTTGTTCCTACAGCTACTTTCCTAAAAGAAATGGATCATTTTCAAAAATATAATTTCTGATATTATTGACAAATAATATTTGTATAGATAAGTAAATAAAGTTGATATCGTGATTGAAACAAAATGAGTAGGCATTGTCATTAACAAAAGTAATTTATTTTGGACTACATACAACACACAAATGTCAATGTCTTATGGACATAAACGGGATAATTCAGCGCTAGTGTTAGGATGTTAGTGGCAATGTTCGATTAAACATAGCTGTTGTGACCGTCAGACATATAGACTGTGCACAGCTGCCAATATGTATGCGGTCTGTTCGACCTCGTGATCTTATGTGCAACGAGCATTGTAAGATGGTCGTCGATTTTCTATTTAGATAATAGTAAATCCATTCACATTCCCTGTTGTAACAAGTTACTTAATTGCTCAAAAATTAGTAAAAGTCAAAATTGGATTGTTGGTCATATGAATTTTGGTCTTGAGAGTCTTAAATTTAAATAATAAATATTATGCGATTTACTTATATGTTTCGAGTCTGAAAAACAAAATCGTCGTAACTCGCAAAACCAAAATCGTTCAATAAAACCGCAAATCTTTAATGAATCTGAACTTCAGGTTTTATCGATAAATAAATGAATAACCTTTTATTTCTTACATCACACTTAACTCCAGCAAAAAAGATTATATAGATATGTTATGAGGCAATACATTCCAGATTCCAAAATTTCGCAGTAACATGTGATGGGGAAAGTGGGGACACCGAGCAGCAATTGTTGGGATTTTATCCCAGCGCTGGTTTTCAACGGCGACCCGGACAAACAGAATCACTTTTAGACACTATATTTATATTCTGTCGTCAACCAGACAGATTGACGGCATTATTTTAAACTTTGTAAAAAAACATATACGTCTATATTTTACCACGTCAGTATAATTATTATATTGTAATGTTGTAGATCCAGGTTTTTGTGTGACGTAAATTCTGGTGTATTACTTCTTTATTTCAATCTTTCTTTTTTTTATAAATAAATAAACGGTAAAGTGCTTTTAGACAACAGATGCGTTAGCTAACGGTCGGCGATTATTTCTTCGTAGCTCATCCATTAGAGTTTTCGCCTTATTCCCAGTCTTAAGATATACTTTATACTGCAGTATTTGTTCTATTATATTGTCAAGCCGTTTTCTATTATTGTATTGCATCATATAAATAACATCGATTAATAGCAAATTTATAACAAATGAACTGCAATATTTTACATGTAATATTAGCTTTTGTTTTTAATTTGCGTAATACAGAAACCATACTACGTATTCCTGAAGTGCATTTCTTTGCATTCATAGGTATATGAAATGTCTTGACGTATTAACCTAAGGCTTATTAGCCCAATATTCCGTGCAGCAAATAATTTAGGAAATGTTAGATTAGCTGATTAACAATTCCAAACTGTCTTCTTATAAATCTTTAAAAATAAATTGTAAATTTCTTGCATTGATTTTGTTATATTTTTAAACAGAAATAAAACAGCAAATTCGCATGTTGTCTACCTCAAGTTAAGTAATTTCTGTAGCTCATAGAAGTCCTAAGAAGGAACTGCCAATTGCCTTACCGGTTAAAAGCGGGTTGTGGTGTTTTGCCAACCCCTTTCCATCCCAATCACTTGTCTTAATTCTATATATAAGTCCAGTATTTCACACGTTATTCGATAGTTCGACATTGCCATTTTTATTTATTTATAAATATAAAGGCTTACCAAGAACTTATATAAATAGTTCTTAACCTAAATTACTTCTTTTTTCTCTTTTGCACGTTTCTAAATTACACTACATTATTACACTACATCGAGATAAAAACTAAGCATAAACTACGTATCTAACTAATACTATAATAATTAAAGGTTATAGATTTAAAATAAGAAAATTAATAAAACTTAAATAACGCAAATGGAATGATAAAATAAATATTCAGGTCAACCCTGACCGGTGACATGTATAGTAGTTTAAGAGGATATTAGAAAACTTATATGTACATAAAAACATTGACTATTTTAATAAAAAGAGTGAATGTGTAACTTACAAAACCAAAACAAACTTGTTATAAATTCTAGTAGGCTGCATAAGATTAACAACTCATTTAAGGGTAGTTACCCTTACGTTTCTATAATAAACTCCCACAAGACGTCCTAAAGATGTCAATTAATAAATTCAAAGTCTTTGTTAAAAGAAAGTTGATAGAAAAATCGTATTATAAGTTGCAAGAGTACTTAGACGATAGAAACGCCTGGGAGTGAACGAATTGCTCTAATTTTAATTAAAATATAGTAAACTAATTTGTTATTGTAATGATGATGGTAAAAAAAAAATACCCGACTGAGTTTGTTGTGGGTTCTTCTCGGATCAGGGCGCGAAGGAACCCTCGTAACTTTAGATTTTAAGCCGATCTTGAGTACCGTCATCAGATGTATATTAGAATCAGAGTGTGGAAAAAAAATATAATTTGACGATTCAAAAGTGCTGTAATATGCCTCCTTGAATAAAGATATTTTGATTTGATTTGATTTGAATTTATACTATATAATTATGATGGGGTATGAATGTAAATAGGTTTTTATTGTTGTTTTAGGTGGTAAAACCTACCGGGACAAATACTAGTACTGCTCTTATGTAGCCAATATTTCACCCTTAACATTTGTGCGACACGTTTCACAGCATAACGGGCTGTGTAGTCGCAGTTAGGGTGACCATATCTCAGGATTTCACGTGATACTCGTACATTAGGTATTTTAGTGTTTAATTATTAATGTAGTATGATACAATAGTTTTTATTGTACACACAATACTTAAAACATAGAACATAAAAACCATACAAATACACATTAAAAAGCATAATTGGCGGCCCTATCGCTAAAATAGCAATCTCTTCCAGGCAACCAATATTGCTTTAAAGGATATACGTCTAAGAAAGCGGAAAGAGCATCATGCAAAAATAACACTTATTAAGTAGTACCATCAAAATCTTTTTACATTTTTCTTAATTATCTTGCGTAGGAACGAAGTACTCTTTCACCATCTTTTTAAATAAATTATGAGCTTGAGCATATTTTATATTATTACCCAATGAGTTGCAAAGACGGCTAGCTTGAACGGCAAAGGATTTGAAAGAGAAAGACGTAGAATGTAAAGGAATTTTTATGACAAAATTTTCTTGTAATTGTTATTTTGTAAATAAATAATTTTGACGTTTATTGAATTCTTTGTAGAAGTTTAAGATACTAATAGCATGATTAGAAATCAATCAGAAATGAATTTAACCATCAGAATGTTAAACCTGTGTAAAATATGTAAAATGTTTTCGTATCTAAATTACTATTTGGAGCTGTTAGGCTGCTAAAGTTAAATATATAGGGGATACGAGATTTATGTCTGTACCTTTCCTATGTTATAAATATTTAGTCTAGTTTAGCACAGTGTTTTTATTTTATGTTTAAGCTAAAAATGTTTTTCCAAATATTTTTTTAATAATACCATGCTAACCCTAGTAACACTTAAACAGCGGCACTGTTAGGCAAAAAACCCTGCGTTTTTTATATTGAAGTGTCCATTATCCTGATGAGACGCGCATCCAATGCTGTCGTAAAACTTGTATCGTTTGGAGATACTGATCTACCTTTAGTATTATTACAAACCTTTTTATACCGAGCTTGAAAATATATACTTACCTTTACACAATTGACAGTTGCAAAGTACAAAGATGTCTATTAATGATTTCTATCTCTGTTTTATGTCGGGTATGCGTTAGATTATACGATACTTATGCCTGATGCGCAGATATATAGAGCTCTATGTTAGTATAAGTATATGCCAACTTTTATACGCCGTAGGATATTTATTGGTTATATTTGTTAAGAAAAACAGATAATACCTATTTTACATTTTGTGACTACATACTTCTGGTGAAAATTGTATAATATTGTACTTTACATACTGTAATTTAAAAAATATACCTACCACGAAAAATGCGGCTTTTGTGGCTTTTGTAAAATAAAACATTTATCCAGCAATATTTTAACTGTGGCAAAAAACTAGCACAAGCGTAGTGGACTGTATATATTTTATTTACATTATTGATGAGCATTTATATTTTGAAATCGTAAATACTGCATATTTAAAGCTTTAAAAGTACATACACTGTGTGCCCATTGCATTTTTTGAGATGAATATATGATAATATATTCGGCTTTTATTTTTAGAATACATATTTTATTTTTATTCTGTATGTATACAAAAATATCCAATGTTTTATTCTGCAAAAAAAAAATATTTTACCGAAAACATCATATTTTACAGAAATTGGTTGCATTATTGGTTTGTTGTTTTCTTATATTTTTATAATATTCTTTTATAACGAGATGTGTTTTACATATTATTAAATAGTAAAGGTCAAATTTAAACAGTGAAAAGGGCAATTAAATTATTAATAAGTCCATCGATGCGTCGTCAAACAGAGTGTCCTAGATATTTTTGTTCGATATACAATTTTTATTGTGACAGTTTGTCCATTGTTTCGTTAATTATTTCCTTCGCATTGAGTGCAGAAAAATATCTTTCCATTTATGTGACTACTTCAATTAATATTGTTGTTTGTTTTCAATATCTTTTACAATTTGAGTTTTTTTAAAACTTTGCCAATACGTAAAAGAGCTAACAGGTTTGGCTAGACCTGTTCCATCTTAACCATCCTAGTCTTCCGGTTCCTTTCTTCATGCATTTTGCGGACGTGGCATTTTTCCGGTCATCCCAATTATGAGTTGCAGCTAGTGACTGGCTACAATCGGTCTCTACTCAATGTTAAATATCTTTGATATCGTTCGAAAAATGATAGAAATTTACCATTGACCACAGGGCTAAATTAAAGACGTACATATATTTTAAATTTCTACAAAAAGGTAAATTTATTATGTTCGCCGTGTGTTCATCTCGCCCGATCAGACTTCGTAACGGCCCAGTCATGCATTGACCAGCTTACTTCTAAAGTGACGTTAAGTTAGTTATACATCAACATAAAAGGCATCAGTTATATATTACCACTGCCTCATTGGTCTAGTGGTTAGCATGTTCGACTACAGACATGAGGTCCTGGGTTCGAGTCCTGGGTCGGGCCAATTCAAAAAATCAATATTGAATTTTCTATTAAGATNAGTAGTGGGACGTTAATGGGCTGCTAGTTACTTACTTACTATATATTACCATTTTTAGACTAGACAATGTTTGGTTAACTATTGTGGTTATGTTCGTCTACAAACATGAGGTCCTGGTTTCGAGTTCCGGGTCAGACTAATTTTTCATTCTAAGATTTTGCTAATATTTTGCCCTAATTTGGGAAGTTGGCGGCGTACTGCCGTCGGTCCTGCGTCCGATCTCTTTCCGGTCGTTTCGGATTGCCGTCACATCGGACAATGAGAGTGAAGGAATAGAGTGCACTTGTGTACTATACCTGCCAACTAGCAGTGGAGCAGCGTGATGGGTCTATGCTCTAATAACCCTCTCTCCCTGTGCCCACCAGTGGCACCTTAATCGGCTGCTACTTAACTTACCTTACCTTACTTTATAATACAATTAAAATTGCACTGTCCATGCCAAGTAAAGTTCGCCATAATAATTGACGTCGGCTGTGGCTTACTTCTTAATTTTGAATACGTTCTTTCAAATTGTGCTATTGTTTAAAACGGTTCTCAAGATGTAACTTGCTCTTTTAAAATGCAGATATCTGAGTAATATACTGACAATTTTCCGAACAAAATTATGGAGACATATATGTGGGTTGTTTCGAAAAATAATGTCTTCTTCTGATTCCAGTACTAAGCTATTGGAGTCATTTATTAGCTTTCACAGGCGGCTGCTGCGACAGAACTAGGATATAGGAAACATCCGAAGCATGAAAAACCCTCTCTTCTATAAGTGAGAAGGCCTGTGCCCAGCAGTGGGACGTTAATAGTCTGCTACTTACTTACCTAATGTCTAACACCAAATAAATATAAGCCATAAACCGCTTAGGAAAGTAATACAACCTTTATTTATTGCGTGATGAAGTGTCTATTTGTCATCTGTGTATTGTACAAGAAGGACGTTACGTTGTTGACGCTCCCAGATGGGCTGTAAACAACGTTATCGCACGTCACTTCGACATTTAACGTCAAGCACCGTAATGTGACAGGCGGCCGGACGTCTCTGTCATTACGTGACGTCATGATAATGACGTTTGCAGTATCTCGATAACGTTGTCGGGTAACTGGTGATTTCAGATTGCATATGTACACAATTATGATTATGATTACATACATTTATTTTCGTCTTTTAGAGGTAAATATTTCAAGATGTTAACTGTACTCGATTATATTTATTTTCAGGGGCCGGAAGTAGAATAATATATTAAATACTCTTATTGTTATTGGTGGAAATAGTATATTAAAAATAATGTAATGTGTATATCGAAATAGTATTATTTTTACTTTTGCTTAACCCAAAACAATACGAGATTTCTTTTATGTTTACAGTTTTTTTTTATTTGTGTTATTAACATTTATTTATTACTTTTTGTACACCAAAATGTTACAAAAAAAAAAACAAATATACAGCTAAAACAATATAAACTATAAGAGGCGGTCTTATCGCTTGGTAGCGATCTCTACCAGACAACCTTTGGTATAGGGAGTAGTTGTAGCCTGACAACTGAAGCGGTAAGGACGGGGGACGTAGTCCTGGCGGTCTTGCTAGATAAAGCGAACGCTTTCAATAGTCTCCCTCATGAGACATTGTTCGAGGCTCTACGGTATCATAGGGTGCTTCTTTATCTAGGGAAACTATTGAAGACGTATCTGCAGGACAGAGAGGTCCTATGGGAGAGTAGAGGCAGTTTGTTTCGGCATCGTGTTGTTCGCGGGGTGGCGCAAGGGTCAGTGCTGGGGCCTGTGCTATGGAACATAGGCTTCGACTGGCTCTCGCGATGTCCGCTCCTATCCGGGATGTGGGTGTTTTGTTACGCCGACGACACTCTCGTAACCGCCCGGGGTAAAACTTTCGAAGAGGCGACGCAAGTTGCCGAAATTGAAACAAATTTGGTGGTGGAGAGGATCCAGAGAATGGGCCTGGAGGTGTCCGCTACCAAAACGGAGGCCTTGCTCTTTCATGGACCTCGAAGGGGCCCTCCACGGGGAGCGTCTGTGTTAGTGTGCCATCAGGTCGTTAGAGTAAAGGCCCAGATGAGGTATTTGGGCTTAATGCTGGATGGCCGTTGGGTTTTCAGGGCACATTTTACATGGCTTGCCCCGCGGTTAATCAAGGCGGCCGCTTCGCTTGGGCGCTTGTTGCCTAATGTGGGGGGTCCGGCGTCGCCCTGCAGGAAGCTATATGCGGGAATTATTGCCAGCATGGCATTGTACGGTGCCCCGTTATGGGTAAATGCTCTAACCCCTGCGAACAAAATCCTCCTGCGAAGAGCGCAGCGAGTGATAGCGATTCGGGCAATTCGAGGATACCGTACTGTGTCATGGACGGCAGCGACTCTTCTTGCGGGCGATCCCCCCTGGGAGCTCAGGGCGGAGGTTCTGGCGGCTGCCTATCATTGTCGGGCAGCTGCAAGGAACAGAGGCGAACGGCCTGATGCTGAAGAGGCCCAGAGAATCAGGATTCTATCCGACAGGACCCTGATTGAAAGGTGGAAGGAGGACCTCGGGTCTCCATCTGCAGGTGTGGTCACGGTTGCAGCGGTGCGTCCATTCTTGGAAGATTGGCTTGCTAGGGGGCACGGTACGCTAACCTACAGGCTGGTGCAGGTGTTAACTGGACATGGTTGCTTCGGCAAGTATCTGCACCAGATTGTAGGCTGCGAAGAGACGCCTGCTTGCCGTATTTGTGGGGCGGCCGTAGACACTGCGCACCACACAGTAGCAATTTGTCAGGCTTGGGGACCTCAGCGTCACATCTTGACATCGCTGATTGGGAGTGACCTCTCACTCCCCAGCATTGTGGGCGCTATGATTGGCGATGAGTCAAGTTGGAGAGCAGTGACGTCCTTCTGCGAGGCTGTCATCTTGCAGAAGGAGTCACTAAATAGGCAAAGGGAGGTTATGGCAGACGCTACTCCCTCTCGCCGGAGGAGGGGGGGCGCTAGAAGGCGCAATTTTGCTCGCCTGCTCTCCCTCAACTAAACTAAACCCTAAAGTCGGATTCATCCGGGGCGCCAGAGCTGAATACGCCAGCGAACATCTGGACCCCAACACCTGGATAAAGAGGGTTCCGCTGGGTTTTAGTGGGTATCCTGATACGACCAGCGAGTCCCACACTCCTGGATGTTTACACTTCATCCGGCGTGCACAAAGCATTTCCCAGCGAAAAAAAAAAAGAGAGGTGGGTAGTGTATAACGATAGACATACATACAAATAACTACATCATTATACGAAGATATTATACACAAATAACTATTTTAACATTTAATATAAGTTGATTCCTGTTTTTCTTTAATTTCAAAGTTAAAGTTATCATTATAAGAAGTAAAACCGTAATGTACAAAATAAACTGTACTGTTGCTTATGATGTATCTATAAATTTTCCGGTAAATTCATCTCTATTATTGTTTTGTTTAATTTTATAAAAAAATTAAAAGTATTAGCAGTGATTATTTACCTTTTTAGTGCAAGTTTCCTTTCAGGTGCTTCGCAAATTTGAGAGCAAGTCATTTTAAATTGTCTGTCTGGTCCCTAGAGGCGGCCATTAAACAGAGTGCGTTTGAAGACTACCCGGTATGCCCGCAATATGAATAAACGCCACGGGAGGCTGCTTCTGCATTAATCATCTGCCTTCTGCCGTGTGTAGACATCCTTTGAGTTTTTAACTTGTTACAATGTTAAACTTATTTAAGGCGTTTTTTTGTTGCATAAATGACAGATCTCTCTAAATACTAAGATGTTATTGCCTTAACATAGTTAAATCTTAAAAGTATTTTTAAGCACCACCACTATTACAATAGCAAATTCATAAATCTTCTCAAATGATATAATAAACAATTAACATAAATCTAAAAATCAAATATTGTAAGCCTATTAAGTAGGCGCGAAAATTTTTATTTCGCGATACCATCATTCATTAATTCATTTAAAAAATAAATTAATGTTTGAATGCAATTAAATTTATCAACATTCATGTCATCCACTACTTGAGTGGAAGAATGAAAGAGATTATGTGAGATCGTGTGAGCTAATAGGGATAGAAATAGTAGTTATTTAAAAAAGTTTGTATCATGTCAGCTGGACTTTTGATATTTAGTTTTTGTTCAACTACCTATAGATAATCAAAATTCATCTTTGGAACTTCTTGTAAACCGGTAATTGGCGAGAAAATCTATGCCCAGTTAAAACATCTGAAAGCCATAGAAAAAGAAGAAGTAATTTTTCTGTATGTATCCATTATTTTCACTTTAAAATATAAGTACTAGATATCAGTCAGTAGAAGTTAGTGCTACGGTCCGTTGCGCCAACAAAGTTGTCAAAATATTAAATGGCAGGAGCAGCAAGGATAAAATATATCAGTCTCGTGACATAATTTGTAGGCATCGCATAATGTGATAAAACTATTATAATGTTATACGACCGCGCTACTTCTTTACAGCTACGTGTCTCGCCTGAGAAACCGTCACCCAATGAAAACGGCTAAGGAACTTTGCAGAATTCTCCTCACGTAGCCTGAACTCAGATAATTCCCAGATGTATATCTACATTTTAGTGAGGTAGTGACTTTTTACCGTCTGGATGTTTTTGATACACAAAACAAACTTGCGATCGTTTAATTGCGGTCAGTAATCAACTTAGTTGAATTATTAAATTTATAGTAGACTGTAGATTCAAGATATTTTTCGATGAAAACTGTTTGTCTTCTTGGTGGTCAGAAGACGGGGTGTAATAATTCAGGCTCTGATTGAAAGAGTTGGCAAAAAAAAACTGCGATTTGACTGAATTTGATTTCAGGAATTTAAAATTGCCTCTATTTGCCCTAAGTATATTGCTATCCAGCTCGAAGGACCAGATGTTTGTCTTCTTGGTGGCCAGAAGACGGGGTGTAATAATTAAGGCGCTGATTTAAAGAGTTGGCAATAGAAACTGCGGTTTGATCGTTGAACAGGTGTATTTCGCAGTGCCTTAGATGATTGTTGGTTTCTGAATGTATGTAACGAAAGAAGATTTTTTGAATCCGTCTGTCATTTCCACATTAGGTTTGAGGTTGTATTTGCAGATTATTGAGTTGTGAATGAGAATGCACAGTAAAACAGCGCATGTTGTTTAGTTAACCTGAAATTCGTATAAAATATTGTGATATGTTTAATTCTGCTTAATAGAGTACTATTATTGTTTTATGTGTTTTGTAATCAAATGTTTCTATCCATGTCATTTATAGGACTATGTGCTCCAAATCGGTGTCATCAAACCACTAAACACACTCAATCGTTACAGAACTTGTAAATAATTCAGGATTGATTAGACTTTTAGCTTCGTCGTCGCTTCAACCGATGTACGTCTACTGCTGGACATAGGTCTCACGTAATGACCTCCACAAGGCCCGATCTTGCGTCGCCTGGCTCCAGCGGCTACCGGCGACCCTCTTTATGTCGTCGGTCGACCTTGTGGGAGGTCTCCCTACACTGTGCCGGCCGGTGCGGGGTCGCCACTCTAGCACCTTCGGACTCCAACGTCCATCGGTCCTTCGGACTATGTGCCCCGCCATTGCCGCTTCAGGTTTGCGATTCGTAGGATTATGTTGGTGACTTTGGTTCAACTACGGATCTCTTATTTCAAATTCGATCTCGAAACTCCGATTTTTAGCTTAGTGAATCCTAATTATTTCGCAATCTAGACAGTCCTTGTGTATTGATTTGCTCATATTGACATAGGATCGAGAACTTCGCGACACTTTACGGTACAACTATTGTGATGTACACACTCGAAATACTTTCTTGGAGGTTAAATAATTTTATTTTAGTCATTTAATTTTGTAATGCATTTATTGTGGTTGGAAAATATAAATATGGCTTATTGACGTTAATTAAAAACAACTTTTACCTCGTAATGTATAAATGTTAGTATTAAGGATATTTCTCCCAGAAAGTTACCTAATTTATAACCAATTCTAGCTTCCGAGCAAGCGGAAGGGATTAGTCGACTCGTTGCTTCCTCTGAGTCGTCTGATAACTTCGAGGAACTTTTATCTTTATCACCTCTAATATTTACGCTCTTTCCCTAACTAACAGTGTTTTTAGATCGCCTGTTTAAAACTTATATGTAATTATTATTTCGGTTCTAGGTCACGACAACGAGGCTGGTGCTTGTAAAACGTAAAATAACCTGAAGTTTTTTCCCGTACATTGAGATTTTATATCATTAGCGACAAGCCCCGGTTTTACCCCGATCGAATGGCATGTTATATCTTGTTTGTCATAAGGTCGTATTGGCTGGATGTGTCTCGAATATGTAGATATATTTAAATGTGACAAAAATCATCATTACTTGAAATATTTTAAAGTATTTTCTTATGTAGGTATTAGATTCATAAAAACCAACTTATATATTTATCAAGACACAACATTCACGACTTCTGTTAAACAGCGAGCGTCAGCGTAAAGTGCGGGGTTCTCATTTCAAGCGAGTTCCTCATCCTGAGAAATATTTTCATGGTCTTTAATTATTATTTGAGACAAATCCTAAGATATTTGTTTAAATTATATGGTGTAATGAAATATTTAAGGTAACTGACAGATATAATTTGATAAGGATTAATTTTGTATCCGTCTCCATAATAACTTGCTAATTACGCATTTTACATGACATTTATTTAGAAAATAAATTAGATATAGTGAATTGTCCTTAATAAATAGATACCTGTATGACATCGTGGACTTTTTTGTAGAGCTATAAAAAACGAATCTTTCACTTTGTATTGTTTTATTAGGTCTATAAAGGACTAGGAATCGTTTTCGACGAAACGAAAGCAATTTGAGTTTTTCCGACATATAATAATTTTCTATATATTACAACTTATTTATTAAAAACCTTGGCAAATTATATACTTAAACCTATCTCATGAACCACTCTATATATTGATAAAATACACATGAAAATACCTTAAGTAGAGTTTGAGTTTATCTTGAATAGTATTGATAGACGCGGCGGAAGATTTTGTTTTTTAATATTTAAGGATACGATTACAATCGTATTTTTGATGCCCTACTTTTATCGTCTCATAGAAGTCTTATCAATATTAAATTTCTTCCATTTTCTTTGATCCGATTGGTGTCACGGCTTGTTTCTTATATTGTTCTATTTATTGTACTCCAATCAATATAAATAAGATTGTAATTTATTTTTGGAGAAGCAATATAACAACCAGACTATATGTTACGCTTTGCTGAAATATTTTACGTAATGGTCTGCGCATATTTCAGCTCACATGCCCTTGTCTCGGGTCGAATGAATCCAACCACACTTGTGGGAGCTCAGCAATTTACATAATTAACTAACTTCCTAGCGACTTCACATCAACCTTTGCCGGATAACGTCTAGTGTTTTATTCCGTTCATATTTTACTTGGTCGTGTCACAAAATGTTTTCGGCTTAAGTTGAATTTTAATGCGCTCTCATTATTTCGATGTTGTTTATGCATGAACATGCGTCTTTGAATTTGGATATTACTTTCGAGTTTTTGCTTACCTATAAGAAGATAAGTAATACAAATTTTCATCATTTTCGACTAAGAGGTTAGAAAACTTTCTGAAAACAATTTTTTATAGATTGGGTTTTGTGAATTGCGCGCTTTAACTTTACTGAAAATAAATATACATTTTAAATACAATATTTAATTTATAACGGTAATGTTTTACACAGTATATTTCTCTCGACTCGACGCCCCGTCATAAAACGGTATCGTCTTACGATAAATAGTAATGAGCTTTCTTCATGTGTGTACATGCGTTTCTGGAAGAGGTTTTAGAGTTTATAAACCTTCAGGTTTATTTTTAAGAATTCCTACTAGAACTTGTCCAATAATTTAACTATATTATATTCATAAAGGTGTAAGTTTAGACATTTTGCGAAGTAATATTCAATCACTTATATAGTGATCACATCTTGTGTTCTTTTACAAAAAAGGGGCAACATTTAAATACCTATTTATTAACTTCGTACATCTGCACGTACCCTTCAACAAAACCCACACACCGGCATTCTCAGTCCTTATAATTTAATCCAAACAATGAATTAGCATTGTACAAACAAATAGGTTTACAATAGTAAACAATCTCCACTTGCAAGAAAACGTTATTGTTTGAACACTTGTAATCACAAAGCCCGTTGCGGCCCGAAACCAATTTAAAATTCAGTACTGTCGTGCTTAACTTATCCAACATCTTGAAACAAACTACCAAACAAAATTTCGCGACAACGAATGAACGAAGTTTCTCAGTCGCGATTTATGATTCCCTGAAAAATATATTTAAATACGGTCCGTGATACACCGTCGGGTGGGGCTTGGCAAAGTTGCAAGAATGTCCGGTACCAAGGGGCTGCGTGAATTGTAAAAAAGTATAATGAGGCAATTTATGAGATTGATTTATTGCGAGGAAACTTGTTGAATGAATGGCTTTCGGTCTGGTGTAATACTAAATATTTTTGTTATGATCTACTTGCACACAGTTAAAATTTGACTAATAGCTATATAGGTATAAGTGACCTATTTTATTCCGAAAACTTCAGTTATGCGCTAGCGTCCTATCAACATTGATTAAGACGAAACAAAAATTAAAAGATTTTTTTTGGGTTACTTTAAATTTTCCGTTTTTTTATTATTACTGACAAGAATTACGTTTGACTGTGATCTCACCTGAAAATAAGTGATGATATAGTCTAAGATTAAACCGCGTAAATTGGGGTCAGCTCTCTTTTCCCCAGAGATCACGAGCTCTGAGTCGTCTCTAGATCTAGGCTCTGATTTGGCAGAATTAAGAAGTAAGTTTGATATTAGCCTAAAGGATGTTGGTGTCTATTTAAGTATTTTGTCCGCAGTATGTCCCTTCAGGCAAAATGTCCATAACATATAATTTAAAACTTTTTGAAAGTTTAGTTGTACGGTGGAAGTGAACCTGGTAAGAAGTAATTTACCTCTTATTGTTTCTACACAGCATCGTATATCAAATTATTCGTTTAGCGGCACGTCTTTGCTGGGAGAGTCATAACTAGTCATGGTTGAAGCAGTTCAGACTGAGACCGATTAGAAAACAAAATTTCCTGAATTCATCCTGCCGATGATCGAACCGAAGACCTCTGCTATCGAAGGAAGTACTGAAACCAATTACTAAAGATAATGATTATAGAAATTTGTCTTAATTATTTTAGTAAAATTTGTACTAGGTGGTTCAATTTCCTGTAAGAATTGTTGTTCTCGTTACAAGCCGTAAGGATTTATTTAGTAAAAAAAATCTGTGTTATTTTTATGGCAATGTGAAAATAAAACGAATCTATTTGTATTTGTACCACTTGCATACACAAAGTCGTTAAAAGCTTAAACAACATTTTTTATATCAGATCAAAGATTAAATTTCATACACTAACGAGCGAGTTCAGTAATCAAATTTTGATAGTTGAATAAATATTTTACTAGTGTTTTAAATATGATTTTATACGAATTGCTTTTAATTCCATTAAAACAATTGAATTACATATAAACGAAACGTTCGTGTAATTTAATTGAACTGTTTAAAGCGTTTTTTTTTTGTTTTTATGAGAAATTAACTGTTTGTTTTTATGTTGAAAGGGTTATATGAATAGCCATTTTAGGAATTCCGTTTTTCTTGGAAATCACGATTATATTTCTGAGAATAAATTCAACTCTACCAGACTTTATTGTATATTAGGTCGAACTCTTTCGATATATATATATATATATATATATATATATATATATATATATATATATACACACACGCACGCACGCACGCACGCACACTTGCACGTATGCACGCACGCACGCATTTTAATGATATTGATTTATTACTTAATAATCTTATTTGCTGAAAATAGTACAACACCATCTATTGAGAGATGACGTAAAGAGTTTAAAGGTTTCTTTTTATGTGATGAGTTTTAAAAATTCGTGCTACATGGCGTAGAAATTGGCATGGCTCGGCATTACTTATTTTGTATTACTTGTTCTATCTACAAACACGAGCGTGTTTATCACGTTATAAACAATGCCCTACACTCATTTTTAAAAACCAATCAGCCCTTATTCCTGTTCTGATGGTCTCAATTTTTTTGACGTGATTTTCGTTTTGAAAGAGGTCGACCGTGTCACACTTTTCATTAATTTCACGTCTGATTTACTCTAAGTCCAATTAAGTGCTTATGAAAATTAATGAAAAAAGCCTTGGAGTGTAATTTTGCCAGGATTTTAATTTATGTCGCCCTTAATTATTTAAACCCATTTGTTGGCATTATTTCTTCAAAAAACTCCCCAAGTCGCGTAATTGCCTGTAGGATTTTTTTCCGTTAAATAAAAAAGGAGTTATTTGAATTAATTATATTTATTATTTGATTAACTAAAATAGTGTTTATAATACATTATTTAATAAATGAGTTTTTAACTGAATACTAACCAGGCATTTTCATATTTTATATCACACATATGAAGGCTTTTTAAATTCATCCAGTAGTAATATTTAAATTTATGGTTCCTTCTCAAATATAAGCAGAGTTTTTCTAATCACCTGTTAGACTATAGATAGTTGGGTCACAACACTGATAGCTCTGAAATGCTGAAAGTTCTTGAGTAATACCATGGCAACGCTTAAGAATACCAAAAACATTATGCAATATTACGAAATGTTATGCAATACAAGGTAACTTTAACGAACGGAACAATTTTGTAAAAATAGTCGTTCGAGCTGCCTTGTGGCGTAGTTGTTTTAAAGAGAATTAATATGAAATTTTATAAATCCGTGAAGTAATTATTAGTATAGTGCAAGTTCTGTATATTTAAATAGTGCAGAGAATAAAAGTTGTTAGTTAATTTGAGTTGGTGTTTTTATAATAGACCCAAATTCAAAAGACACGTGCGATCGTGCAATAACATGCGAATATTTCCAGAGTTAAGCACCACTACATAGTCTTTTCCAAAAAAAATGTGTATTATAGTGGTTTGAAATTAATTATTTTTTGCTGGTATGATAGGTAGACAAATGTCTGCATAGGTGGCTACTTATCATTGGGTTTGAGGTATGTGTAGCCTGACAACAGGAAATGGTTTCCAGAACTTTTAAGGTAAAACTTTGCAAGTTATTAAATAATGGACCTCTGACAGCGATCATCTGTAATACTATTCAAGGGAACTACATGATGTAGTACACTGTTATGCTAGGGCTGTGTCCTAACCGACGTTACGGACGGGTAAAGTTAATTCATTACATACAATTCAATCGATACCATTGGACACAATAAGTATTCCTTTTTAATTTCCTTAATGGATGCGTCATTTGTTATGCGAATGTCAAGTTATATATTGAGTGTTATAGACTAACCAATTTATTTAACGGCTGTTTTATTTTCGTAAGTTATGATTGATGTCACACTATACTAGTTATTGTGCTGTGTATCATTATAAACAAGAAATATTCAAACGAAAATATTAGACTTATATCTTACGCCGTCTAGAATGAACTTCTTAAACGTATTATATAGAAATAAAACTTTTATTAGTCTTCAATGTAATCTAATTAATGAATTGACATTTGAAGGGATGGCCAAATAATATAATGAACAATTTCCAGGAGCTATATTCGTCAAATATAAATTTTCCAATTTAGTTAATAAAAGTTAATGCCCCATCTTAACAATAATTAGAGAGATACTTCTTCAATAGTCAATATACAATCTAATACTTCCACTATAGTTATATTGAGAATTTCACATAATAATACAATAAATCCTAACACATTTTTTAAAACTAAATAACTATCAAAAGTTATCCATTATAGGTTTAAAAAAAGTATTTGAGTTTAAGTGGACGAATAAAAAGTATTTTATTAAAGATTGCAAATTTTAACGAGATTGATACGCACTATCCTAGTAAGTAGTAACTGGTTAAGACTACTACTAAGCATGGTGCACAAACATATACTAAATACTAAAGTTTTTTAATTGGCGGTCGGGTGGTAACTAGAAACGATCGAAATATTTTTGAAGTGATACTTCTTTAAGCGCACGAGGATAAAATTTTAACGGATGAAACGCGTGATTAGCGTTACGAAAATGTGGAGCGTTTCTTATGCTAATTCGTTTGAAGCTTAGGTAGTTTTGATATTAACAAATAACATGTGGCATTTGAATTTGCCACTCGTCATTTAATTTAATATATTATTTTTCGTAAAACATAAATATTTCATAAATTTTAAATTAAAAAAAAAACTAATAATTTCTAATATTGAAAAAAACACGTGGCATTTTTTGTTTACAATTCCTCATTTGAGATTTCAATTTATTATTTGTTTTAATTTTCGATATTTTTAATATTTGAAAGACAATTAAATTCCTCGCATAATTTCCTTTCTCCCTTCTTCTAAGTCTCGGAAATCTAAAGTTTTAGATTTGTTTAAATATAAACAAAACATAAAAAAATGTTCGCCAAAGAAGTTTCACTTCTGACACGTGTAATTTGTACGCACGCATTTTTTTATACGTTAACATATATATTCTTGAACTACATAAATTAATTCTATACAGGTTAAGACGCAGTTGTGTATAAAAAATTTATTATACAACCAAATCAAATCAAACGCACGGGCTTACGTACATGTTTATGTTTGCAAAAATATGTGTCTATTTAAATACATCCCTCATGAATATGTACAGAAGCATGTAAAATGTTTTAAAACCCTTATAGTTATTGCAAATGGGATTAATGACCTATGGTAGAAAATCTTGAATTTGGTTTTGTGACAAACGTAGAAATGTGGTGAGTGTGGCGTACCTAAATGACCGCAATTGTGTAGATGTGCCCCTAGAGCTGCGGCTAAGTAGACAGCTGTAGGCGTTGCACGTTTTCGCAAGAATTTTTATTACTTTTATTAACGAATTTAAGTATTACAATGGCATTGTTTTATGTACGTATGTATAAACTTTAATGCAACATGTTTCTCCTCGGCGTTGACATGATAGTAAGCAATGATAAATTCAATATGACGTTACCTGAATCCTAACAAAATGTCAGAGACTTGCAGGAGTTGGATATAATAAGAACTAACATAATGCTAGCAAATAGTGTAATCAAATTAACTACTTAATGAAAAACTTTATTTTATTACCAATATATTAGCGATAGTTAACAATAAAAATTTTAATAAATTTTAAAATTTTTCACTATATGAAACTGGAGAGGATTAGAATACTAAGTCTGAATGTGTTAAAAATTCACTTAATCATTTGGGTATATTTATTTAGCAGGCTCATTTTCTTTTTGCGGTCACGTTACAAAAGCTCGGTATTTAAACCCGCAAAAGACATTCGACCCTTTGCCCTTGTAAAACTAGTCATGTCCAAAACATGTTCGTTTTTATTCACTATAGGATCAAAGACAATGGGAAGGGCGGCTTTTAAACAATCATAAATCACAGCTTGATTAATGAACCATATAAGAATGGGAGTGTATCTGATTATGTGCCCGTGAGTGTCCTCTACGTGTTTTTGTTGGTCGACGTATATTTTGTTATTCGACTCGGATATGTGTGTGGTTTTATTTTTTTTAAGTAAAAATATGGCTGCTTTGGATGAATTAATGCAAAAATCAAAATTGTAGTTAAACACATCAGAATCCAGTACATATTTTTTTGTGTTAAAATCTCATACTCAAATCGGCAATCATGACGCATTGGTTTCACAAAATTGTCATCAATCAACAATCTTTCTAATTGTCTGATTTAAACGTTTGTTTAATTTACAATCGGCTCTCCCGTAAAATTTGCTATTTTAGTGTCACTATTTTTCAGAGGAGCAATATAATGGTTTTACAGAACGCATCTACAACTCACACATCAGAGTAATCTTATAGAAAGGTTTTTTTTAACTTTTTGACAGATCTTTGTTTATATAATATATTTATAAACATTGAAATATGGGTTTTCGGTGAAAGATTAGATATATAATACGCTTTCCATATTGAATAAATCGATTAACTAACAAGACTGGATCGACCAATGCATTCAAAATCGCTACAAACTAATAACATTAACTCTCCGGCCATGTCGTCACCGATTCGAACGTGGCCGCTGTGACAAATAGCGGCGCTTCGGATGTTTCCAATTTCCTAGTTCTGTCGCAGCAGCCGCCTGTGAAAGCTAATAAATGACTCCAATAGCTTAGTACTGGAATCAGAGGAAGACATTATTTTTCGAAACAACCCACATATACGGCTCCATAATTTTGATCGAAACATTGTCAGTATATTGTTCAGATATCTGCAATGTAAACGAGGAAGTTAAATCTTGAGATCCTTTTTTAACAACAAGTTGAAAGAACATATTCAAAAATAAGAAGTAAGCTAAAAAAAAGAATATATAAGCTACAGCCGACGTCAATTATTGTGGCGAACTTTACTTGGCATGGACAGTACAATTTTAATTATATTATTGGTAAGTTAAGTAGCAGTCCATTAAGGTGCCACTGCTGGGCACATTGAGAGATGGTTTTTAGAGCATAGACCCACCACGCTGCTCCACTGCTGCGCATACGGAGAGAGATCAGGCACAGGACCGACCGCTTAATGTGCTCTTCAAGACACAGGGGTTGAGCACACCGCCAACTTTCCAACTTCGGACAATTATAGAGAAAATGTTTTTTAGAAAACTCAATATAGATTTTTGAATTGGCCCGATCCGGGACTCAACCCCAGGACCTCACGTCTGTAATCGAACATGCTAATCACTAAACCAATGAGCATTATTAGGTATGGCTTATGAATTTAAAAACTTTCTCGAAATAGTTGGGAATTGCACAATTTCAGCTACAAGCATATAATTAATTGAAATAAATTTACTAGGCTAAAAATAGAATTAGTGAACCAATTAGGAACATCCAAGTTGCTCCTCTTCCACTTTTGCTTTAAAGTTAAAAGGTAAGATATTTAGTTTCATTTTCTTAGAACTGTGTCTCGAGATACCATTCTTTTTTGCATCATATTGCAGTTTAAGTGATTTCAACTCTGGCAATCATAAATTGTTCTTACGACTGATATTTCTTTATTGAAACTGAATTCTTGGAGCGAAAAAGTTATACTCAAAGTAAATTATAACTCCAGTTAATATAGAAGGTAGCGTCATATTAACATTGGCGAATTTAATTTTGTTATACTAGATCTAAGTTTAGAAACCCCGCCATAGAATACTCGGACGGTCGTTTCTATGAAGTTCATTTATATTTAATAATAAAACACCGATAAATACCTAAGCTCGCTATTAAAATTATTTTTTTAGCAATCTGTTAAAAGAAATCCACAGACATTGATTATCTCTGACCATTTATTGCCACATTATCCAGTATTTGTTAATTACGTAAGTAAATCAGTGAAGTCTCTATTGATTGATTAGTCGTGTTTCTACTATGATTATCTCGAAATCCTATTAAGAGGACAGAAGAATTTAATAGATCACAAATTTTTGCAACCACTGCATAAAAGAAATGGTATCGTATAATAACAAGAACTAGTTCCTATTTAAGTTATGACTAGTATGGGCCTAGTTTGTATCACAACACTTGTTGCGTAGTATTTATGAATTTCAATTAAAGAGGCATCTACAGAATTAATTGGTATGAGGAGTTCTATGACAGTCGATGGAACAATGCTCCCGTCAAAGCGAACACGTTGGCGATTTGCATAATTGATGCTAAATGGATAACATATATCGTTTTCTCTATATTTGATGCAAACTCTTGCTAATACGTTAAGTTAAGCAGCTTAGCATGAGTTGCTTCTAAAGAATTAATAGGATTAGATTTAATACACGATCATGCTTTAAAGTATTTCAATATACCCTTGCATTTGTTTTCGTAAGTAAAAAGGCAGCTGCTCTTGTGGGAAAATTCGTACTTACTATATTTAAGTCAATCGCGTATAGTTAAACAGATGTTCGCCTTTTAAATGAAACCGGTTTGGAGCACGTGTCTTGGATGGTTTTAAGGTCTATAACGAACATAGATAGACACAATTCATGTGTTATATACAAGTATAGATACATATTGCACTATGTTTGCATAATACAATAACACTTGACATCTACAGAATATCACTGCAGTTTGAGAATAAATTAGTATTTGTTGTATTATTCAAACAATTATCCAAACTCTTCTGTGTTTTATTCAAATAAAAAAGGTACTTCTATGATATCATGATAATACCACGACTACTGTCATTCGTGAAAGGAGCACCTAAATGTTTCATAGCACAATAAAAACTCAACTGTATTTAAACCGTAACATTCTTTATGAGCTTTTATACATATACTTACATTAATGGTAGCTATAATATATATTGTAGATCTTGTTTTGTTTTAAGAGTGAAACAAAACAAGATCTATTAATCAAAAATCAAAATCAAAATTAGGAATTTCTTTAAGCCAACTTCAAAAGTTAAAATGGCCTGGAAAGATTGATACACCGGGAGAGAGGATAAATATATTAACAACCAAAAAAAACTATGTAAGGAAATACTGCTTTGTGCGCCTAATTTTGAGATTGATGAAGTAAGATGAGTTTTATTAAAAATTTTAATGTGCTTAAAATTCGAAAAGCGCCTCTTGAAATTCACATAAATCAATACTGAACGTTTCGAAGTTGTTGTCATATAGTCATGAAAGTGTTGAAGTGAGGCTATACTGTGATTTTGTATTGATAACTGATTTCTTTCCAGATCATTGCGCTCGGTATTGGGTCATTTTGATTATTTATTTTGCTAAATTTGTTCCTACTTCGGGTATAGGATAAGGTTAATTTTAATTGAAAACTATAAATGTTGAATCCCTGTTCGTTATTGATTACTTTATATTAATATACTTATATATAGCAACGATGACACTGCAAAAGTCAACTGGCCTAAATATTTTTCAATGGGATTTTACACACGAGTATGTATTTATGAGTGTATTAGTTTGAGTTGATGTCTTGATGTATAATTAAAAGATTTCATAATAAACAACTTGTGTGTTTTTGATTTTAAAAGAAATCAATTTATTTATAAACGGTATTTCTTACACTGAGGTCGATTTATTCTGTAGTGTGGGGTGATTAGAGCCAACTAATTAATTATACAAACTTATTAATTCTTCATTTATAAGCACTCACATTATAAAAGTGAAAGATACTTTCGTGAGGGATTGCAAAGTTAATCTTAACATAATTTTGCCTTATTTTTAATAATTTATACTTTCCTAGTTACTTAAGCGCACAGGATGTAGATTTTTTGTAATCTTTTTTCGTTAATCATGGTTTACAATAGCTTAAGTCCTTGAGGGACACGACGAACTTTGTTGAATTAAACGGTTCATTGCGACTTCATAAATGTTAAATGAACAGTTTTCGTTGGTCTCTAATGTATGGGCGTAGAAAATAAGAACTATAGTCTCATTTATATATACTTTTTAACCGACTTCAAAAAAGGAAGAGGTTCGGCAGTATTTTTTTTGTTTGTTATCTCATAACTTTCGACTGGGTGAACCGATTGTGATGATTCTATTTTTACATAAAAGTTATATTTGAAATCGGTGTCAGCCAAGGTACCTTCATATATAGTTATAGGTGACAGCGGGAACTGCCATGTGACACGCGGGGCATATCTATCTTGTCTGACACTGACTTCGAATATAATAATAATTGTAACTACATTATATTATCGTATTAATTTGGTAGACTTTTAATTAGTCCAATACTTTTCATTTCATTTTATTTAGGACAACTCTAAAAAAATAATACGCAATTATAGATCATATTAATTTATTTAAATTGTTTATTTTGAAGGCAGTTCTTTTTTTGTTTCAATTTTTATTTATGTCACATAAATTCAGAATGATTAGGTTTCCCTGAAATATTAATGTTAAGAGGTCCTTTCGCGCCATGTCATATTAATTACGCCATTAAAATAGGTTGATATCGTTATTGAGTAATAAATTTCATTTGTTAACAAACATATTAATTTCCTTGACGTTCATTATGGTTTAGTTTTCAAATTGTTGTTACATTGACAATGAATATATTCTAATGTTTCGGTTCGTATATTATTTTGATCATGAATAGTATGAAGATTTTTAGACAAACATTGATTTTATTTCACATCTGTCAATTAGAAATTAAAACAATCTGCAATTCATCTATACCTAGAAATTTCGGATATAAGTAGCCTAACTTTCGACATATTGATTGTCTGTCCAAAGATATAAAACATAATCATATAAATATTAATTTAAGCCCTAAGATGATGAAGTGTCATTATTCTATAAATGTGCGTCATTTATTGTGTTTTGAATGTTATACAATGAACGTATATATAGATTAATTAATGTTCATGTACATGAAGATCGTAAGTTCATAAGTAATTCATTAGTTGACAATAATTCGAAGTGTAACATAAAAAACATTTTGCTTAGAAACTTACAAATCAGAAGCGGCTGGGAATAGGTTTTATTTATTTATTAAATACGTCGACATAATTCAGAAGCTAAACTTGATATTGTTGCTTGGGGCTTTATATGTTATTCATACATATTGACGACTTATTTCTGTCCTAACCGATTAAAACGAACAAAGTTTATTACATTCATTTGCAACATTTCATAGATTACTGTTTGCCAAAATCAAGGAACATTTTAGATTTTCTAAAGTGACTCAGTTCAATTTAACATTGACACAAGAAATCGGATTAGTCTTATATTTCTCGTTGGAAGTTTCTCCCATCACGGAAACGCGTATTTTATCCCAGTGTCAAACATCTCGCCTGCCCCACTTACTTTGCCAAACAAGAGCAAAACTTACGAGAGGGCGATATATTGTACAACTTAAGGTCTTTCTTTAACTTTGTTCGGATGACCCTCGCTAGATGTAGAGCCGCTATCTTTTAGTTTATCTTATTTTTGTCTTTCAACAAAACTCCGCCTAAAGCTGTAATATAAAATACGTTATAGTCCTACAAAAGAACTGCAAATGGATGCCGTTGTCCGTATTGCGTCAGTATTTTTCCTTTATATGTTATTTAATTATTTTATACAACCAACAACACGTTATATAGTATATTATCGATATCGTATTCAATTCTTTCAAGTGTTTTCAATCTTTTTTATCGATATTTTATATCATGCAACAACGTGCTTGTACATTTTCAACCGACACATTTCATTGTTTGATTTACGTAAAGCCATTCTTTAAGGTCGCGGTTTATTTTAGCTGAGGCCATTGAAATCTATAACATCAAACGTGAATCGATATGTTTCAGCTTTTTTGTTTACAGGTGTGATTTTGATGTTTTCTATTGAGAATAGGTGTTTGAAAGATTAAATAAAGTTTTTATTTATATTTACAAAATTGCAGCAGCGTAAGCACTTTGTATGCAAGTTATTCCATAAATTGCACTCAGTTTGATGGCTCCGTTAAAAATTTAGGTGAGTCTGCGGTAGCTATGAACTGCAAAGTAGATACTCTGGAGGTAAATATTTTCGTAGCGATCTTTACATTGCATTTTTTAATCCTTATGAAGATTTTCACGTCGGTTTTGGGTGTATAGCACTCCACCTTTATAACATATTTTACATATTTTTTTTTTAAAGTGAAACATCTATAAGGGCTGTTAAGACTGGCGCATGCTGTGGCAAAGCGTAGCCACATACTCACTCCTTCTAGATTTCGCGGTTCGCCATGTCTCTCGCCTCACCTACTATCTATCTAAAGTGTATACAGTGTTTTGTTTACTACGGCACAAGTAACTTGTTACTCATTTAAAAAATCGATGTTCCACATCCACCAGGCGCCCGGTCACGGATACAATTTTTTTATGCTTCTCATGTAGAGTTCTTAAGACAATTGGACTGCCTCGATGACAAAACATGAGAATAGTATTACATAATTTATAAGGTATGGTAAGTAGTTACCCCATTAACGACCTAATGCTGGGCATTTGCCTCTTCGTTCATAAGAGAAAGGGTTATTAGAGCATAGACCCTCCGCGCTTCTCTACTGCGCGTTGGCAGATATAGTATACAAGTGAGCTCTCTATTCCTTCACTCTCATAGTCCGATGGGATTGCAATCCGACAAGATCGGTGAGGGATCAGGCGCAGGACCGACGGCTTTACGTGAAGTTCGAGGCACGTTAGTGGAACACACCGCTAACTTCCCAACTTCAGGCAAGTACTAAGAGTTTCTTGACAGAAAACTCAATAACGATTTATGAATTCGCCCGACTAGGGTCTTAAACCCACAACCTTATATTTGTAACTGAACAAGCTGATTACTAGAAGAATGAGGTAGATAATTTATAAAATGTGTTCGACCTAAACATTGAAAACAATCTTTAACTAAAAATTGAAACAAATATCAGTGTAGAACAAAAAATAAAGTTCCACTCAGTAATCGATGTCATTTGGTTTTAATTGATATTTGATATTTGCAAAATTTTTAAGATTCATGCAAGTTTCACTGAATTCATCGTGAAACAATTTGCTTTTTTATCTAAGCCTCAAAAAGATAGAAGTTTCATAAGTTTTAAATGTTATATATAATCTTAGTTTTGCTTTCTTCAGAACAAACTTGTGACCGAAGTATAGATTTTTCAATTTATAAACCACAGTAACATAATAGGTCCATATCAACTCTAAGCACATAGGACACGTTACAAATTGTGCTTGTTTTGTGAATTATAGCAGTCTAGAGAATGTATGGAATTCGCAGGGGACCTCGCGACCTGATGACATAAATACGTAGGCAAACAACCCTTCGCATACGCGAGGTGGGATTACTTTTGACACGTGTCAAGTTTGATTTGTGCCTTTTAAAATTTAGCCATTTTAAATTTTAGACAGGTAATATACCCACCCTTTGTAGCTATTGTGAAATTTTATTTAAAGATTCATCCGTCATTAATTTGACGCACGTAATTAAAATTTCGTATTCTACGTTTGTTTTGTATTATTACTAATGTAAATTTACACGCTAACGGTGATGTATTTTGACTTGTCATTGTGTTAAAAATAAGTTAGAATAAGACTTCTGATTTCATGAGTTAAAAAGCAAAGGCGGTGTCCACTGAGATGATCCAACCTAACCAAAGCCGAAGCCGCCCTTCTGTCCAGCTCTACATAATTTAGAAAATACAGAACCTTTGACACCGAAACGAGTACTGGCATCATTACATCAGGGAGGACGCAAAAATCCGTAAAAAAACATTGTTTTATCATAAGTAAAAATCGCCAAAATCTAATAAATTATGTGTTTAGATAGAAAGAAAATATTTACTTTGCAACTTCATTTCCACGAAAAGCCATTTGATGTAGGTTTAAAGGCGAAACAATACAAATTTCGCATTATACTTTTACATGATGAAAAGCTACTTAAATCTTATCCGCTTGACTAACCACAATCCGCTTGATAAAATCCGTCATATTTTAAAAGCGCGCTGGTTACTCGTATTTATATGAAGATTTTCATGACATGGTTTGAATTAAGACGTTAGTTTTACTTTACCTTTAATCAAGTGCAGGGCCGACGGGTTAACGTGCTCTCTGAGGCACGGGGACTAATCATACCGCCAGTTCCATATCTTATTATTCTACAATATAAATATTTTTTTTATTAGAAAGCCCAATATTAATTTTGAATTAGTCCGACTCGGGACTTGAATCCAGGATCAACTGAGCTTTAGCTGAACAAGCTGATCACTGGGCTCTAGAGTCAGTAATATTAATGATATTGTATAATACACGTTGATAAATTTTTATGTTATGAAAAGGTGTATTTAGTGGCGAAAGAGCATATCTTTAATTTGATAGACGTAAATTATGCTGAATGTTTCAATGGCGTAAGCTTGCTGTTTAATTGAAATTCTTTTGATAAATTGTCGCTTTCTTATTCGACGTTGCCTCAAAACATATAAAAAAGTAGATACATTATGCTCAAATGAACAAGAAGCACCAATATTTGTTTGTTGTGCTTTTCAGTTATAAAAACACGATTGCTCAGACAGAGTGAAATCGCAGCCTGTATTATGTTGAGTTAGAACATACCGTAAATCTAATGTACAGGGCGAAACAAAAAGAGTCCTCTTTCGCTTCGAATGCACTCATCCTCGACCATTAAAGTTTGATGGCGTAATAAAAACATAACTGCAATCATAACTACCCCATGTACAATACAAGAGTATTTTGCATACATCGTTGGAAGTGCATTAGCGACATGAGTGCTGTCATATTGATCGATATTTTTATGTTTACATTTCAAACTTGTTACAAAAACAATGATACTTCTATTATATTTTCATTTTTTATTAAAGATATTATCATGTAGAGTAACAGGAACTGTCTTAGACGGCCTCTTTGCTTGTAGAGGACCTGGGTTTGAATCCTGGTAAATTAAGGATATTGCTTTTTCTTATTTGTCTGATTCTGGACTTCTGGGAGGCTTTGGCCGGGGCTAGTTACAAATTTACCGCCAAAGACGTGCTGCCAAGCAATACATTTGCGTTCCGGTCCGACGGGGTGTGTGAATACTGCCTCATTGGTCTAGTGGTTAGCATGTTCGGCCGCAGACATGAGGTCTTGGGTTCGAGTCCCGGGTCGGGTAAATTCAAAAATGAAATTTGAGTTTTCAGTAATTAGTAAGTCTTACAGTAAACTCAAGTATTCTTTTGTGCAAACTGTCACACAGAGAAATATGTTAGCAACAATAACTTGCAGTTCAAACTAGAACAATGCAATACAAAAAATATAAAGAGTTATTAATATTCTATTAAATATTAAAGTGAAAAATATCTCGGACATTAAATCGGTCGTCTTATTTAGTTTCATTCATAATATTAGAATTCTACTTACTATTATGATGGTAAATGGTGTGTACGTTACAGGATCTTATAATATTTTGATAACGTTTCTTACGATATTTAACCCAATATTCAACTGTAAATGATGTAGGAACCGAGCAACTCTTAATGATTAAATATTTACAAGTGCGATTATGATCTTTAAAATGACTTTCGGTTGAGAAAAAAAACCGTAAAGAGGTCGTCCGTGTGAAGACCCTCATTACTGCGTTACGCCAGTCCCCAAAAAGATAACTCTGCGAAAAGGGTTGTTTAGCGTTATTCTTTTTTAATGACTACATCGAATCCTTCTTTTGCGGCCTCAGCATTGACAATAGGTATAAAGGCTTATCTGAGAGGGACAAATAGCCTGTGGCGTTGGCATGAAATGACTCTTTAACAAGGGTGTGTGAATATGGACGTCTCCATTCATGTTATGTCCCAATATTATTCTACCTTGTTGGTGTAAATTGAAAATTATACCGTTCTTTGAGATATATAGGTACCGCTTACTGAGAAAGATTTGGCTGTTTTCCATGTGTTATTTGTACCGTTTTTTGTAAACTTGAAACTCCATTGATTTAACACTGACTTCTGTTTTGTGAAAAGTATAGTATTGTAAGTATAGTACACATGAAATCTTAACGAGAAATCTTGATTTCTGTGGTAAAATCTGCAATTTTTTATCATTATGTTAAATTCGGGTTTATAACAAAACAGGATAGATTGTATTAACGATATATATTTACAAGTGTATATCAGTAACTTAATCGTTCATTTTAATATTAGACTAATAATATATTTTATAATTGTGAATATAATAAATTAAGAAATATGTTTAACGATTTCTTTCGTCCACAAAAAGGAAATGTCCTAATTAATATTGATTTTAGAAAAATAGATATCAATTTCTACGGTTACCCATTATATTAAAGATAATCCGTATTTGGAAATTTTCGTTTACAGATTAAATATGAAAAGTAAGAATATTTAGATATCAACGTACCGCAAGATGATTGATGTGCGTACTAGTGTATTCTCAATTTAACATTCTAAGTGATAGTAACTCATACTTTTGTGACATTTCAACAAGCTACATCTACAGAAATTTTAAATGAATGCGCTAAATACAGCGTCATGAATAATTTACTAAATGAACAAGTCTTCTTTCCAACTGAGTAAAACTGTCAATTAAATTCTTGCACCATTAAGGCGAAACGCAAGGAGGAAATATCGGAATTTTATCAAGCTGCATTAGTATTTTAGAATTATAAAGTGCTGTAAGGTGAATAATATTCCAAAATATACTGGGATTCGGTAACTTTAATTATGGTTTCTGGCGTCAGTAAAAAGTTGTATCAGATTTATTGTACCATTATTTACTCCCGGAGTGTTCCCGTGCGATAAAGTTTGCTTCTGTTTTTAAATGATAATGCGCGATCCTTTTTTTGGACAATTTCATGCAGTAAAAATAGCATTTTCATTTTTCATTGAAACGACGGTATGGTTTTGCAAATGTTTAATACTTTGACGGTTTGCCTTTGAGGCCAAATTGCAATATTTATTAAATAAATTTTGTGGTGTGTGTCAATTACTTTAATCCAATTATTAAGAATTTCTTTCTACTGTTTTATAAAGTTATTTTCCTACATACGATATAACAAGGACCATCCAAATATTCAATTACACTAGAGTCTATTTGTATATGAAATTGCTAGAAAGAATTTAGCTTATCTAAAAAATAGTCGTGTTAGGTTTAATTTTATTGTATGCACTTATACGTGCTTTTGTTTTTACGGAATAGTGCCAAATCGTCGGCACGCAGTGCTTATCCCAAAAGTTTTAGAGGAGTTAAGTGCTATGTTAAATATAAATAATGACAAATTGATATTTACAAAACAAAAAAAATTAATATTTCTCTAAAAGTAATTTTAACCATACGTTAAATTAAAAGTGTTAAACTGTCACATAAATATTTTGGCATTTAAAAGAAAAGCGGTTTTAAGCACGGCCCGAAAATTTGATGCACGCACACTAAATTACGTATTTATTTGATCGAAAAGTACGAACGTTCGATATAGGTATGATGAATATATATATATATATATATATATATATACATATATATATATATATATATATATAAAACATATGTACATTAACGAATTATATTTTATAATAATAAAATCAAAAATTGTACATGTCTAAATGGAGTTCTCTGGACTCCTTTCACTCAAATGTGCTTTGGCGCAACGTCAAAAAACTTTGTTAATTTAACTTATTCGAAACAGTATCTAATTTCAGTATTATGAAGGAATTCCCATCCCGGTTAAGCGCGCAACTAGAATTAAAATAGCAATCATATAGCACAGGTGCAAACAACTACAGTTTCAAAATTGACTTTGAATGTGTGAGTACCTAATTTACTACGGCGCCATTGAGTCTACTCATTAAGTATATCTACTAACTCTTTATTAAGTACTCATAAAACGATGATGAATAAGAACTAGGAAAGAGATAGGAGCACAATGTATGTAAAAATGTTTATAGTGTTTGTCACTGCGTTAAACTGCCTCATTGGTCATTCCTCATAGTAGTGCGGTGTGCTTCACCTCCGTGCCTTGGAGAGCACGTTAAGTCGTCAATTCTGCGCCCGATCTCTAAGAAGGAATAGAAAGTGCACTTGAGTACTATGTCTGCCAACCCGCAGTGGAGCAGCGTGGTGGGTCTATACTCTAATAAGAGTGGGAAGCCCTGTACCCTGTATAAGATTGTCACTCACACAATGAAAAGATTTTATCCTTGAAGATTATTTATAAAGAAATGGCACATAAAGTAAAATAAGTTATTTGAATTAGGATATCACTTATATGTTTGTTGTACTCCATTAAATTAAAAAATAAAATACGTTATACCCCCGAGTACACATTTAACCACAATTCCAATGTTATTATAAAGTTGCAAGAGGTAGAGTAGTAATTTTCCTCAATTCGTGCCATTAGTTCACACTTTCCCTATGAATTTTTATATCATAATTTTCTAATTGTACATAAAATTAGTTTTTTTTTCATACTCTTAAGATTGATTTAATTACTTTATACCTGTAATGGATGACAATTGATGTTAATATAGTTTTTTTCTCTAAATTCAATAATTTAATTGTAAATATATTTGCAAAACAATAAATAGGACCATCGAATTTAACGTTCACGTAAAGGATTTAAATGTTGCTTTTTATATATTTGGTTGGAGCTATTTTTTTGAAGTGAAACTTCTTTAGGCGCATGAGGGTAAAATTTTTACGACGTTGTTTATGCTAATTCGTTTGAAGGTTAATTAGTTTAAATATTTACAAATAAATTATGGCATTTTAATTTGTCACTCGTCATTTTATATAGTATTTTTCATAAAACATAAAATACAAATATTTCATAAATTCTCCATTCTAAATTTTAAATTCAAAAATATAATTTAAATAATAATTTCTATTGTTGACAAAAAACACGTGGCTTCTTTTTTACAATTCCTCATTTGACATTTCAATTAATTATTTGTATTAATTTTCGATACTTAATATTCTAATGACAATAAATTCTTTAAATGTCTTACATATCTTCCTTTTTCCCTATCTATAAATCTCAAAAATCTAAAGTTTTACATTTGTATAAATATAAACCTACTTTTACTAATACTTTGTACGCAGACACTTTTTTTAATTACTTGTTTTCCGTAATCATGTTACATATATGAATGTTTTGATTATTAATAAAGAGTCCAGGGTCTTTGTTGAGGTGTACTGGTGCCACAGAGTTCCACGGACGAGGGAGCGGCGACTATCAGGATTAATAGCAATTTCCCGGGTTTACTGCGGGAACCGTTCAATGCTTACTTTTAATTTACGAAACGGAGTTTGCCTTGCCTAGCGTCGAAATTTGTGCCGAGCTTCCATAATTCGTTTTTTTTTCTCGACTTTAAACCGCTAAATAGCCATTTGCAAAATTTATGCGAGGATTTCGTGATTTTTATGAGCAAGAGGATTTTAATAAAGGTCGATATAATGTAATAAATGTTATGCCTTCCATAATATACTGACTTTATGATTGCAAGAGAACAATTTTTATGAACCGTTGATAAATTGTATATCGTTATTTTTTTAAAATAATAAAATGATTTCTTTTTTACTAGTTCACTTTATTGTGCAAAACTCTTACATAGAAAATAAAACAAATCTTATATTTGGAAGTAGATTAATAAAAGGCGGTCTTTTCGTTTTTTAGAGATTTCTCAATAATATAGTCAATTCTCAGATAGAGGAAATATGACGAGTATACGTTTTCGATAGATTATAAGTATTACTAAGATAACGTGGTTATTACAGGCTCAATAAAAACCATTTTCAAATGCATATCAGAATGATTACAAACTAAAAAATTGTGGATTTTGGAAATGTTACCACATATGTCATTTATATGCCGTAATATGCAAGAACTTTTTTTAACTCTAATAACTGGTCCTATATAATAGATCAGGTTGGTTTATCGTAAGGCATTCAATGCACTGAATTCTTAGAATTTCTAAGAATATACATAACATTCAACATAATAGGTTCCTTGTAGACTTCTGTTAATACAATTCTATGAGGCGGTTGAGTCGCCTTAACTGAACGCAGCTGTTATTATACCTTAACCAAAATTAAGGCGACCCTTATATAAACTCTGGATTAGTTTGTTCGGTAAATGAAACTTGTTTACTTTGCAAACAAGCAGAGTCGAGATCTTTAGTTTATAATAATGTTTCAGAGAACATCGTTTAAGGGAAATGTTTGAATGTTTTGTGTTTTAATGTATTATAAGTCTACTCTCCTTTTTTCAACCATTTATTATAATTTATACTGATATATGGCCAAAAGAACTGCATGTCCAAATGGATTATCAGAATCCGTGTATAATTTGCTTTTTCTACGCTTCTGAGGTGGTTATAAAGAAAGAAAGAAAGAAAACTTTATTTGGAGGCGTGTTTTACAAATACACTTAAATTATATAGATACACATACACACATATATTCGCATTTATACTAATGATTAATAATTGTTTAATTGATAATTGATAATTGCGCAGCATCCAAGCCACAGCAAGTGATTCGAATGCTGCGCAACCAAGGCGAACGTTTCTGGACCAAATGCAGGACATTTTAAATAAGGGTTAGGTCAAAGGTACTCAAAACTTAAGAACTCGTATGAAAGATTTTAAGAGAATAAAGGAGGCGATGGACGTATGCAAGAATCGTGGTGCTTACCTCTTTGGGAATGAGGTGTGATACTATGTATTTATTTATATATTATTAGGAAATCCTAATCGTTTATTACAGTTATATTGTTTAGAAAAGTCTACGTTTGGTAAATATTCTAATTAGTTTGTATTATTAAGGATTAGTGTTTAAAATTTAGGCGATTTTATGAAAACTCTTTGCACATATATCTATTAAATTCATTTATAATTTATTCGCAAACTCATTGTAGCAACTTGTACAATGGACTCGAAATTAACATTTATATCCGGAGCGCACTGAGCACGATAGTCGAAACCCTGGAACAAGTTCCGTGTCTTGCTTAAATTATAATGTACAGAATCGGGACTCGGGACTAATACAGATTTGTTTCTGCAACCGGACCGAGGAGCTTAACGTTGCCTACGGACTACCTCGCCTTATATATTACCGCTTCTGTAGAGTTCCCAAAACAGACTAATCTATATTAACATATATTTATTACTTAACTAGTTGACCCGGCAAACTTTGTAGCGCCTCAAAATTAATGAATAAAACAGCTCAATAATAATTGCAGAATGTTTTAACTTTAATAAAAATGTGGTTAAAACTTAACGGAACAAGAAAATTATTAATCGAAAATCAGGACAAACATTTAGCCATATTTCACGATAGATTCGTTATATACAGACATAAAATAGTTAAAATATTGTCAAGTGTAATAAAACAAGATTAATTCAGACTAAGGTAATTCAATTCAAAAATTTTAATATTTTAAAGTGAAATTGTCATCAGTTAAAATTGTAGGGTATGCATGCTGTGATAACTTTTACTAAAGTGTACATTGACCACAACTGTGTTTACGCAATTTGTAATTTTTTATGTGATAATGTGACATTTGTTAGTTGTCCTTAATAAATAATTAATTGTCCGGTTGTCAATGTCAAATATCATAAAGAAATGAAAAAAAAAAACAATTAAAGGTATTATTTTAAATTTCATTTAATTTATGAAAAACTTTTAAATTTAATTGATTTCAAAACGACGGGAACAACTTCACACGATTGACAGCTAGGTATAGTTTCTAAATGAAAGTCAAAATTATTGTTTTTACTATATTCCAAACATTTTTTCATATTCACTCATCTTTTATACCATTCCGGGACTTAGTTAACAAAATTAGCCCAGCCACTCTTGAGTTTTAGCGAGACTAACGAACAGCAATTCATGTTTTATATATAGATTTAATATAGTAATTTACGTATTGAATATTAATAAAAAAAAATGGTAGACTTGTCATTCAAAAATTAGGACGTTTAGAGGAATAGGAATACATCTAAGTAGCCGAAATTATACTTTCAAAGCAAATGTCAAATAAAAACAAGTTTTAACGTCTGATGCTGGAAAAACTGATTCTCGAATGGCACTTTAAGATTGCAAGGCCAACGATGATGACGAAATGTATGGAAATGACAAGGATTTATATAAATAATATGCAAAGAATATTGATTCTCTACTAAGTGTGGACGGGTTTCCTCGTTAACATATTGTAATATTGAAGTGATAATATCTATATATTATATAATAATAATTACAATTTCATACCTGTATTACATGTTCGGACACATTCATTTACATACAGTACATCTTAATAATATGTATTAGAAAACAAAATCACTATAGAGGCATCCGTGTAATCCAGAATTTAATATTTCACGTTGAATTCTTGAGCTGTAGTTGTGTTGTGGCAATTAGGTGTTCCCAGGTGACAGCTCTGAAGTAACTAGCTGGAATTATCTACTTAAGGTTTTCTACAAGGATGTAAAGATGCTAGAATTTGGTAAATATCTTAAAATAGGCGGTAACAAATTTAACATGAATACGTGTAACCCTTGTTATACTAATGCCTGATTTCAATAACATTCACTAAAGCATCACATCAGTTAGGGGAACCCATAGGTATTGATTAAATCCCCTTAACTGGTCCCTAAGTGTATCTGAGGGACACATTATATAGTAGATAGGAATCTAATAGATTGTTCTGTTAATAAGTTTAGGTGAAAGGTGTTTATACATGTTTTTAATTATTACTTTTTTGTTTTTCTGTTTTAAAGTTCTTCTATCGTCGGATTACGAGTCAAACCATGTCCTTAGAAAACTTAAAAGCCAAATAATGTATGTGCTGTCAAATGGTTTTGTTTATTGCTGACAGTTTAGCGCTTGACTGTGATCACACCTGATGATAAGTGATGATAGTCTAAGATTGAAGCGCGCTATTCTGTAAGGGCAATATACAGGAACATAAATCTCTTGGTTGTCTATCTTTGCTGGTAGGGTGGTAGTAGCGGCCGAAGCCTCCTATCTGCCCACAATCGGACAAATTAGAAAAGGCAATTTACTAAATTCGACCTTCCGGGGATAGAAACCTAGACCTATACTGGCAAAGCGAGTTTTCGCACTATTGCGCCATCGATGACGTCAAAACCGATTGATGTACTGGGTTTCTAAACCCGTGTTTTCCCCGCGTAGATACCGATTTCGTGGCAGTGGAAAGTGTACTAAGTCGAACTATAGATTTATTTTCGTTAACATAAAAGTTTTATTTCACTTAGTTTTTCATTACTGACTTCCATCCTTCCATTTATCTAATCACTTTACAGATCTTACTTTACCAACGAATATATATCTAACTAATACATTTTTTTAATTCGTAACATGATTGACGTATAATGTCCGATATTAGTAAATTTAAATATACTCCACAGGTATTAAAAATTCTTGATTTTAAGGAGGTAATAAAAGAATTTTTTAAATCTCCAGTAATTTTTAGCTTGATAAAAAGAAAAGTAGTTTTGGTATATCGGTGGATATCATTGGTATCTTTGGAATATGAGCTAACTCACCAGTCGCAGGACTATAGTTTGTTATAAGGATCACTACAGTTTTCTTTAGATTGTCATTTTTACATTTGTTATATCTTTTGAATAGAATGTCTGATTTTAATAATTTACCAAGTATATATTGTATGTATTAATGGGTATTGAAACGGTCTTTAATAAAACGTCATTTAAATAGGATACGGATGAATACAGAAGTATAAATAATATGGTTTGGTTATTGTCGGCACTTTTATTGGCTTTTAAAATCTACATCAGATGGATATATGGTATCGCGGAGTGTTCTATCGATATTAATACATTCTATAATAATGTTGAACCTTTTTTTGTTCTATCTTCAATAGTTTTCGCAGCGCACGCGACAACAGATTTTTTAGTTTCACAACTTAGGTCATTATAATATTAGTACAGATAATAGAGAAATTTTAACGTAAGCTTTTTGTTACTTTAAAATAATGTTACATTTTGCCGATAGATAATAACATTACGAGGGTGAGCAATTTGTTGTTATAACCCATGGTTATAAGGGTCATAACAATAAATATCGCACTCAGAAATAGATAAAGTTGTTAGATTAAAGATTTTTGAGAAATGTAGGTAGCCTGTCCAGTGTCTTTAGCGCGGCAGTTTTATGCGTTTGTTCCGTAAGTGCCCCAACTCGGGTCGCTGTAAACATCTACGGGGAAACTTTAAACGTCAACCCTGCAAGATCGTCGTCTGTTAAAGTTATTGGGGTCTCTCTAACCCTCGCAAGTGGATCTTAATTTTTGTCATCATGTACGTTTTCTTTTTTACTTCTGTAATATGCTAGAAAATTACAAAAGATTTAGTGTCAACCTTTCGTAGAAAAAATCTATGAATATAATACCTACTCATGAATTTATTGCTCTCAGAATTTCTAACATAGCATTCGTGTCATATGGCCACATCAGTGAACGCGAAATAAAGAGTACGTGAATCATAATTAATCAAATCTACTTATAAAAAAAAGTTAAATTTTTCTTTGACGTTAATATTCATGTTTTAAGGCGTAAAATTCGTAAATGTTATTATAAAACCGAACGACGTAGGTAACCAAATGAGTCTTCACATGCAGCAAGATATTGTTACTAAACTATTCAACATTAGCATTTAGCTTATATTAATTGGTATACTCTAGAGTTGTTGGTAAATTAGCATAATGTGTCTTAGGCCATTGGGCGATGTTTATCAGCGTTGAGCATTTCTATGTAAATACGTTATAGATCGTGATTGTTGCTTGCATACGATAGTACTATTTGATTTGTTTATTATACCGAGTGAAATGTGTGATATAACAGCTATGTTAGTTCACGTAACTTTGTGAAGTTTTATTGTTAAATCGCCGCAATTAGGACCAAATTTGTGTCTGTTTTACCTTTCCAATATGCTTCGGAAGTCACAGCAATATTCTTGTACAATAAACATTGTATTATTATTACTACAAACACCGTAATAGCATATTAACGTGTTGTTTAAAATTGTATTTGTATACGGAATATTTTTATATAAATTCCGCTAAACATTGCTTTTATTCATAAAATAATGTTTCACATTTTCACATAAGCGAGCGAAAAATTCAACTATTTGATTTTTTTATACTCCACCTTTGTTTATAAAGAGCGCGGAAATTAGACCGTTACCGGAAACCTTTAGAAAATTCCATTGCAGCCACTTTTCACCATAACTACTAAAATGTTACTTTCACAGCTCGTACTCCCGTTTTTAAGTGCCCACTCATTTTTATTTTATTTCAGCTTACCTACTAATTAAAACGCCCCGGTAGAATGGTATTTAGTGGATACGTCTTTTGAATATACGTCCTTCGACAAAAAATTCTGCTTACCGTTAGGCAACTAATGATGCCTGCATGTAGCTAACGGCCTTATGAAATGATAATCGTTTTAGTTATATTTTAAGTTAAGTCTTTTTGGCTTTATAAAATAATAAAACCGATAAAATACCCCGTATGGATTTCCAATAAGGTAAAGTAAATCTTTGCGACGCAAGATAACCCAAAACACTCTCTGTATAAGTAAGTAGCAGCCCATTAACTGCTATTACAGCCCATTAACTGCTGCCCATTAGCTGGGCAGACGTCTCCTCACTAATATGAGAAAGGGTTTTTAGAGCATAGACCCACCACGCTGCTCCACTGCGGATTGGCAGGCATAATAGATAAGTGCACTCTCTATCCCTTCACTCTCATAGTCCGACGTGAGGGCAATCTGACACGAGCGGAGAGAGATTATGCGCAGGACCGACGGCTTAACATGCTCTCTGAGGCACGGGAGTGGATCGCACCGCCGAATTTTTCTCAACTTCGGGCAAATATTGAGAAAATCTTAATAGAAAACTCAATGTCGATTTCGAAGACTCGAACCCAGGTAAAATAGTATTACTCTCTGTATACTCTGGATAAACTGGATGTCTGTAAAATCGGTTTACGATTCATAATTTTAGGAGATAACGTCATAAGAAAACATTGATGAAAAATTGTTGCTGTAATCAATAATAGAAAATAAATGCAGTTGGAGTGGAAGAGAGATAGATGCTTCACCAGCCTAAGGTGTGGGCCGATCGCGCCGCTCCATAGCTTGTTTCGTGCTCTCGCTTGCATGCTTGGCACAGGCGGAACGTGACAATGAGTCATGCCTTTTCGTACGTGCAATCGGCGTTGATTGACTTAAAAGACATTATCACGTCACAAAATTCGTTTATTATTTAATTTTCATTTCAACTATTGTATAATATGTTCTTCGGTTTGATATAAGCCTAGTTAAAAATAAGTGCAAATTATATTATTATTGATTAAAATATATTTATAATATATTTTACAGGTTACATTTTCATTTATTTCATTTACCTAAGGTATTAAGTTATTTAACACATAACACCCTTAAATGTATCTGATTGACTTGGACTACGAGACTCGTATTTATGTTCTAGAACTCACTATAATTTTTTCTTTATATGATGGCCCCCTTACACTATTATAATCGTCGCTGATGGGATAAATGTGGATCACTTATATTACCACTTGTATAGTCGTTAATAGCTAACAAAAACCGAATATGAATTTTCGTAGCGAAGCGGTACGTCGCGCAGTAATTCGGCGAGGACCTTGTTTGGATTGGTGTGGCGAAATTGTTGAGATGATCGATTGCAGCGGGATACCGTGAATCATGATTATCCGGTTCATTTTTGAATCCCCCTACTGTACTCTGTACACAAAAAGATATATTTTTTGTTGTGATTATAGACCGTAGCCCAAATTTTGGCTGTTATAGTGTAAATATTTGTTTTGGTTACGATTTCTCAATAGATAGATTCGTAAATTCTTATTAACAATAACGTGGAATCCTGGGCAGGCATCACCTAGTTCCCTTTATAAAACTGATGTGCCTTATGTTGTGTAAAATTGTTTAGTGAGATTTTCTGTAAAGAAAAGCATCATGAGGAAATCTGCATATCCCGGAGGCAGTTTTGGGCACGTTAGGCATGTTAGGCACAAGGAATAGCAAGGGGGGGGGGGGGTTCTTTACTTAAACCCTATCTCCTATGAATGAGGATGCCGATAAGGAGATAATTTATTTTTTGCCTTTTCATGGTATAAGTTGGATATATACACACTCTCATAGAACTATAGGTATAATATAAGGTATAAATTTTGAGGGGGGTGACACCACGCGTGTGCAGTTCCTTGCTGTAATGGTTCAGTAGATAGACACTAGATGCAATCCATCGCATCCTGGGCGGAAGCTAATAATTTATAAACATTAACTTTATCAACTTTAGTGTTAATTCATTACTGTGATTTTTAGTAAAGGAAAGCTTCGTAAGGAAACCTGCATATCCCAGGAGTAAAACTAGGTTATGTCTAGCCATACCCAAATCATATTGAAGCGTGGTGGGTATAGGATTATTATTTCCTTTTTACGTTATTCGGTATACTTTGTACTACCTGACACGTAATTGGTCATAAAATTTCTTAATATACTAATCTTATAGTATAGGAAGAAGTCTAAAATACAAGTTTGTGTCCCGTTATGATGCTGTGTAGAAACCATAAGAGGTCAGTTGCCTCTTATCAAATAAGCGCGCCCCCGTCTTAGACTGTATCATCATTTTACATCATCAGGTGTGATCACAGTCAAGCGCTAACCTTTCAGCAATAAAAATAAAATAAAAACATTTGGCACTTGGCCAGACTAAACTTTGTTCTTACGCTTTTTTCGTCATTGGTTCTGTATTTATCGTTTTTGCTACTGATTTATGTTTTTTCTAAAGGAAAGTTTCTTGTTGTACGAGGAACTTCGATAATAGTATTGGATAAATCTTAAGTGACTCCAAGCGAAAATTGATGTTTCAATTTGGCGATATTGTGCTTGTTGGCAAACTTAATTTCTTAGATAAACCAGAAGAAAGAACTTTTAGTTGTTGTAAAAATTTATAATGTATTGGATAACATTTCAAAACTGGTAGCACTTGTCATAATTTTATTTATTTAGCTTTATTGCGCACATAAAAACACAAAGAAAGAAACACATTTACAAAATTTAAAAAATCTATTTTATTCATTATTCTTGTAGTATTGTCCTGGCTTCGAGTTCCGGGTCGGGCCAGTTCAATTCGATATTGAGTTTTCTATTAAGATTTTCTCAATATTTGCCCGAAGTTGGAAAGTTGGCGGTGTGATCCATCTCCGTGCCTCTGAGAGCACGTTAAGCCGTCGGTCCTGCGCCTGATTTCTCTCCGATCGTGTCGGATTACCATCACATTGGATTATGAGAGTAAAGTAATAGAGAGTGCACTTGTGTACTATGCCTGCCAATCTGCAGTGGAGCAGTGTGGTGGGTCTATGTTCTAAAAACCCTCTCTCATATGAGTGAGGAGGCCTGTGCCCAGCTGTGGATCGTTAATGGGCTGCTACTTACTTTACTTTTAGTATTATTAAACCTACCTGCAAGAGTCTTACGTTTTTATGCATGCAATACATTTTTGTCTACTTGACTCATAGTGTTATAAGTTAAAGTTAAGCGGCCTGGCTGGCGCAATGGTGCGAGTATTCGCTTTGCTAGCATAGGTCGAGGGTTCGGTCTGGTGAGAGGCTTCTTTGCTAGTTATCACCCTACCAGCAAAGACGTATCGCCAAAAAAGGGAATTTGTGTTCCTGTACGATGCTGTGTAGACACCGCAAGATGTAAATTGCTTCTTGCCAGATCAGCCGTGGACCCATGGGCGTTAAGGCTAAGAATTATGAGTTTACCCATTTCAGCAGCAACAACGTTGCTCTAAGCTGAGTTCCGAGCCTCACAAGAAGGGAGACCCTGTGATAACCAGTACTTCTATAACAAATTTACTCGACTTCTACCCTTGTCATATAGGCAAACTCATTAATTGTACCGTGTAGTTTATTTTAATTATTATATTCCTTCTCTTATAATCTAATGCTTCCTTCTGATGTCTGGCCACATGATCCGACATATTTATATTTAGCATATTTCATTTTTTCTTTTAATTTTATTGTATATCATAATTTCGTACGCGGTAGTAGAAATAAACTAGCCTCATAGATTTTTTCGTACATTAAATTTAAATATCTGTGCATAATAATCACAAGCAAGGAAGCTTTAATTTAAGTTAAATATATATTTATATAAATAACAAAAATAAACATTAAGCTAGGCGTAAAAATATTACATTGTAAGGTAATAATTGTGTTGGTAAATGTTTACGTTGTGTTGGATTTGATCCAACAGAGTGTTTTTTTTTTAACACTAGGAAATCCTCGTGGATACCTGGAATACTCGGGAGGATGTTCCAGGGTATGCCGGACTTATACCGGCTAAAAGCCAGCGGTGCTCCTACATCACTCGGAGACAGGGTCACGAAAAACGACTGACAGACATTAGCAACCCCGTCAGCGATGTGCTTGTTTAGGCCCAACTCGGTCAATGACCAAAACTTACTCCGAAGGTAGATTGTCTGGAGCACCTGGTAAGCCACCAACTACCTTGCGGGACCTCTTTTTGTTGGGCAACGAATTCCGCTTCCGTTACCCAAAGGTCACCACTAAGAAGGGAGACGGCGATCGTGGGCCTCTCGCCTCCTTCCCGGCCTTCTCCTGCGAATGGTCAAACTGGTCACGTTCGCCTCCGTTCCGCCATCTCCTTCCGCGTCATAACATCCCCGCAGAAGGAGAGCATAGCACACCATGCTCTCTCGCTGTTCACCATCATTCTAATGACGGTGGGGAGCGAGAGATTGGTGGTGGCGGTTATTGATGCGGAAATACCGCCACGAGCGCAGCATGCTGAACAGGTCAGGCTGGGCACGCCTTAATCGTGTGTTGGGCCATGTCAACGGCGCAGCCCCACTCGTAGCACACCTCGGTAGGCTCACATCTAGACACCTCGCATAGGTACTTGCCAAAGCAAACGTGGCCCGACAGAACCTGCGCGAGGTGGAAGGTCACTGCGCCATGTGCTCTGTATAACCATTCTTCTAATACGTCCCGGATTGCCAGAACGGTTTCATGGCCCGCTTTAGGTTGACAGAGCCGCCCCCTCGATTTAGCTATCAGAGTGGCTTGTACCACCCTTTGCCACCCTCTTTCCTCCGCAAAGCCGTACTTCCATCCTTTCCTTATGTACATCTGCGCGCACCTCTGCGTCCAAGTCCTAGGGCGGTGTACCAGCTAAAACTCATTCAGCCTCCCCGAAGATTGTGCGGTATCCCCGGATGACTCCCCCGCCATGATTTGCTACGCTTGGCGCAGCAATGTTCTGGAGCGTGGGGTGAGAGTATGTGCCCATATGGGAGCTCCGTAGAGCGCCATAGAGCGTACCACGCCCGAGTATAGCCTACGACAACTCACGCTTGGCCCTCCTACATTTAGCAGAAGCCTGATCAATGCTCCGGCCGCCCTCACGAGCCTTGGCGAGAGGCGCCCGAAATGTGCTTCAAACTTCCACCGGCTATAAAGAATAAGGCTTAAGGTACTTCATAGTACGCTCGATGCTGATGGAAGTTCCCCGTACTATTAGCATTTCTCTAACTGGAGGTGCTTTCCAAGGCCCGTGAAACCACAGGGCTTCAGACTTATTCAGTGCAACCTCCAGTCGCAATCCGCGAATCCGCGCCACAATCTGCGCTACTCCCGCTGTCGCTAGGACACGCGCATCCCGATGAGTTTTGCTGCGGACCATGACTAGGGTATTGTTGGCCTCACACGTTACGTCTACACCTCCGAGATTGGCCCCGCGCAAAAACCCATCGTATCCGATGTTCCTCAGGAGTGGGACGAGTACCGACCCCTGCGGAACACCGCATGTTACTTGTTTCCTCCTCCAGATCCCCCGACTGAGAGGGAATGACACAAATCTATCGCTGAGCACAAATGAATCTATATAAGTATTCGTACCAAGTATTCTGGTATTGAATGCTACCGCAGTGCTTCCAAACTGGTACGCCAGGGTAAGGTGTTATAAGCGTCCGCGATATCTAGAGATACCGCTAATACCACATCACAACAGAGTATTGTTGTTCATGTTTCATTTACGTTGTAATAAAAAAAAATGTATCAAGTGACACGCTATTATTCCATGAGATAATTTAAAGAAATTCATATAAATTTATAAGTGTGATAATATTTAGGTATCTAGTAGCATTATGCAAGATTTTCTTTAACGTCTTACATTGTAGGGGTCTAAGTCATCACTACCCGGAAAATGAGGTTGTGGCGAAGTGCTTACAAACATAAAAAAAGATACAAAAAGTGTAATGTTACTTACTGCTTTCACATAGTCGGCGATTGCTCACCGCACTCACCGCTTATCTCCGCGTATCTCTGCTAATAATCAGTATGTAGAACTGACGTATCATCCGGTCAGTTCTATTGTTTGTGTCGATCAACCTGGTTGCTGCTTTTATTGAGTCTAGTAATAAGTATCTATTATGTTTAATATGTGTCATCATTACAAAGATTTAAAAATAGATTAAACTACTAGCCTGAATGGAATAACCTACATTTGAATACAGCGGCAATTTTAGTTTTTGGATACCGATCTCGTGGCAGTGGAAAGTCTGCTAAGTCGAACTATAGATTTATTGTAAGAAGTTAGAAAAGTTTTATTTCACTTAGTTTTTAATTACATTTTTAAATTCGTAACGTCACAACAACTTAGACATTAGTCAATTTAAAAATACTCTTCAGATATTGAAAGAAGTTTTTAAGTCAGTCTAGTAATTTGCTGTTTGATTATTATAAATTGTTAAAAATAAGAACTTCTAAATGTATAACTATATTCTATAATATCAGAGAAGAGATTTATTTCTAATACTTTGTCTTCTCAGAACTTCCCTATTCACAATATTTGACACACCAGAGTTCGACGTGGGATACGTTATTTTCTTTAGATTGAGATTTTAAAATTCGTTATATCTTTTGAATGGAATGTCTTATCTAATAATTAAAAAAGTATTCTACAGGTATTAAAAGTGTCTTTAATAAAATATTATTGTAGGCATTCTTATTAACTTTTAACATTCAAAAAACTAGTTTAACTTTTTGTCTGTGAAAACCCATGGAAACTGCTCTGTCATATACATATAACGACCAGTTTATTTATCTGATGTAAAGCTAAAATTGTTATTTGCAAAATAATTACTACTCATTATATAGTGTGCTTTGAAGTTTTTGTGTTAGTTCCCAAAATATTGATCCATTGTCATCGCAGCGAAAAGTAATTTAATCCTTAATAAAACAATTTCGCACTGTAATGTATCTAATTAGTTAATTTATTCTAAATTTGCTACTTCTCTTTAATACGATGACGCGTATGGGAGCCCTCATTCATGTTTAGGAGATGATGATGAAGTCAAATATATGTATGTACCAACAACGAGTGCGTGATGGTTTGAATAATCAGCTACACTTTCTGACCTTCCCCACCCACTTCACATATTGTCCATTCCGCCCTAAAGGGTTGGCAAAGGTCACTGTAATGCTTTCTATGGAAAATGAAAGATGATGTTATACCGGCTAAATAATAGCCTGGACATTTATTAGCTGGGAATATAAAGCGATATACGTTGATGGATCAGTTTAACCGTAGCGATTTTTAACCTTTTCTGAATATAGTCAAGAGTAAATTGGGTTATTATTGAAAGCAGTATTTTTTATTCTATCGCAAGGTTCGTAAACTCTTTCATATACTTCAATTTAATAACCTCTGTGATCAGGACTCAGTGTCGGAGTTGTTTGCAACATGGATGAAACTGATTCAAGGTTTTGAAGCCTAGCAATATTATATGAATAGCAATAGAAATGCTATTGACGGAAGTAGTAATTTAAAAAATATTATTGAAAATTGAAGTTTGGATGATATATATATATATAGATAGAGAGACAGACAGAGGGTGGGAACTAATAGTAAATATATGCACATAATTAAGAAATAACTGAGTAATTCCTTAAGTAGTTGATGTACAGCAAATACTCAGTTATCTATCTATATATTACACCATAATCTATGAAACGACATAAATTGGTTAGCGAAATTTCAATACCATGATAATCTGTTAAATACTGCTAGATATATGCACTGTTCATTTTTTTATTTATATAAAAGGAAATATAATTGAAATGATAGGTATTAAAAGACTTTATCTAGCAATTCTAGGAACTTCAAAAAGTTGTAGATTGCAACTTTGAACATTGCTGATCACGCCAAGACGTTTAAGTTTGTGAAATTAACGTTCAGAGATTCTAGTCGTTTTCTGACATGCATTGAAACTGTGCCTGGTAAGGCGACTGTGATTCACTAATAAATGTCAGCGGTTTTACTGCTAACTTTGACATTTAAGGTTCTATTTTATAATGATCGTTAGTACTCTTAACACTAGCCTCTGTTATCTTTTTTGTCTTAAAATGATTCTTTAATACGCGTGGCGTGGAGTTAGTAAGAAAATGGTCTCCAAATGATTTTTAATATACGTATATATTAATGAAACATCACAAATGAAATACCGTGAATATTTAGATAAAAAGCGCGTAGGCGTTTCGTGAATTAGACCACGTAATTTGTTCTAATGTTATTCAGGTTTTCCAACAAAAACAAAACGATGTCAGGCGTTGTGGTAATTTATAAATTTCGTTGAATATTATATTGTATTATTCTAGAATTGATTCTATTGAGTGTATTATTTTAGAATTAATATGCTGAACATCAAAATTTTCGACAATAACTATTCAATTCCATCCTTCCGCATAATAAAGCCTCAGTCACGCAAATAAAGGGCGAAGAGGGAAAACAATTATAGGGACAAAGCGGTATTATTTAGTCAATAAACTGAAAGGGAGCATCACAGATCGTATCAGGTAGGATCTGCGTAGAATGAGGTGTTTTATGGGGAGGCAATCGTCCATAGGTTGGGTGGCATAGACTGTAGATAACAGGAAAACGTAATTGTTAAAGAATAACAAGCAAATTAGTGCTTGCAGACATTTGCTTCACCAATGTATGGCCATAATAAAATATTTGCTATTAAAACTATTTCACTTTCTTAATCTGATTTTATCTTGAATTTGCCATTATTGTCATGTAAGTGATAATTGTTATTTTTAAAAAAATCCTATGTTTATTTAAATACTATATATTTAAACTTTATGACATAGATAATTTTAATGTAGAATCGCCATCGCCGATTGCAACGGCGTCATTAATTTTATTAACTTTACTTTAAATATAAAACAAAATCCTAAGTTTGATTTATAATATAAGATAGTCTGTTTATATTATTTTTATTTCGTGTAGGTCTTTTTTCGTTGTAGGCGATATGTTTTATACGACCTTCGACTTATTCAATTTATAATAAATTATAATTATATCCTTTACCAAATATTTACCGCAGTGTAAGGATTTTATATAGAGAACCTTGAGATTCTTGCGTACAATTCCATCGCAAGAATATTTTAATAAAAATCTACATATCTAAGCATTAGATCATTATGGTTTATTTACTGAAATAATTTGTAAAAACTCATGGTTCTCAAGGAGGGAATGTTGTTTAATATCTTCTTTATGTCTATTCGCGTGTTTACATGTCCATTTTACGAGTCTAGGTCTTCGGTTGTTAAGTTCTTGGTGTAGTTGAAAGTTGGTGTTATTGTTCTTAGGTTTCTAGTGCGCGAGCTGGAATGCGTTCCTTAATAGTATGTCTCGAACGTGTGCCACTGGTATTTGTTAATTTCGCGGCATGTTTACTCTGCTTGCCGTCGTGTATTAGATTAACTCGCCCTCCCTCATGATCGTATTTCGTAAATCTTCTTTTAAAAACACAATATGGTTATTCTTATTGTGGTAATGTATTAAAAAATGCCGTAATAATCTTATGATATCTATATAGACACGTTCGAAAACACCCTTTATTTTAATGTCAAGAATGCATAAATTATTGTTATAAACATATTTGAGTATATATATATATATATATATATATATATATATATATATATATATATATGTGTGTGTGTGTGTGTGTGTCGAAGAATAAGAGAGAAAAGGAGCATAAAGCATAGAGGCGTAGGGTTCTCCGCTGACATTGTCATTAATGGCATCAATGATTCAATTTCCACACTGTGGGCTTTGGTGGATAAAGTTGGTGCAATCAAACACCTTATTAACTCAGATTATAATAACCGGGAGTTCTCGGGTGACGGTCCACCACCCGAGAACTCCCGAGAGACGCGCGCCGGATTGTCACTATTGACCCCACGCCGATAGACAGATAGCGCCAGCGTTCCACAGACTAATGCACTCTGACATCTTTGTTCTTTTCAATAAAGGCTATTATATTGTCTAAATTAGCATAATTCTGAGATATGATACTTTGAATTAAAAATATTTGAATAATAGTGTCAAAATATTGTTTTGAAATACTACTAGATTTTAATGGCGCGTAAAGGCTGCATATACATATGAATTTACCACCACCAATCAACGTTTTAATAATGGGGTGAATTGTTGCACGCCGTACTCTTTCCAACTATGCAACTAATAACCACTATTTATGACTGCCCGGCTGCTGTAATTGCATCTTATAATGATTTGTGTTCGCCCCTGTCTTGAAGTTTCTCCATGAACCTACATGGCCCCATTTAGACTGATGAGTTTATTCAGTTAGTTTAGAAACTATTTAATCAATTAAACTGACACAATTTTACGCAGTTTTTTGTTTACTTAATTCTTCGCAATTTTACCCGTGTAACCCCGGATGCCCTTTATTCTAAAATGTAGCCAAAATTAATCTTTATAATATTATATAAGTACGGCATATACTTTCACATTCTTTTAATGAAAAGCTAATAGATTGAAATTTCAAACACGCACTAATTTTTTAAATTTGATTGGATTATTTACTGAAACCTGCGGCTGGAAGATCTTTTATTACATACTGGTAACCCTGTAAAGTTGTCTAAACAGTTTGTGTTTTGGATTTACCTAAAACAATGACAAATTATTGTTAGAATTTCCAGTGAACAAGCTTATCTTATTAAATTTTAGTTAACGATTCACCTGTAAGCATACACCTGTGCTTCGATATACAATGGGGACATGACTGTAATGTATTGCTAGACCGCGCGTAGATCGGTTCGGTGGATAATGGCCTAATTTAGGTAATGTGTAGGTAGGGTCTAATTTTATCTTCATATTGAGACTTCGAACTCCTGGCTTAAGATCGAAGGTAAACGTTTTTTTTTACTTATATCCAACATTTCACATCTGATCGCTTTTGGCTTAAATTGATATAATTTAAAAACTTTTAAATTCGTAATATCATTTACGTAGAATGTCCGACATTAGCAAATATAAAAATACTCTACTGGTATTGAAAAATTCTTGATTCCAACGAGGCAATGCAAGATTTTTCTTAAATCGCTCCAGTAATTGTAAGCTTGATAAAAATAAAACCAGTATAGGTATATCGGTAGGTATGATTGGTATCCTTGGAATATGAGCTAACTCACCAAGTTCGTGCAAAACACCTCACGCTCTTAGAACAGTGACATAACATATTCTCGTCAGTAACTTAATTCTTATGTTTAGCATTTTTCTACAACCTCTGAAAGCGTGTTTTTTAGTTTTGTTAAATTAAAATTTAAGTTCGCTTTTCGATTCCATCTACACCCACTTTAATAGGCACAGATTTGTTAACCATTTTATTTCAATTTAGAAATGTCCTCGTCGGTAATTGCATTGTCAATTGTTAGTTGAAAGTTTGAACCAAAGCGAGTCCTTCAAAGTGGGGTAAAATCATATTCAAAGATTCCGTCACATAGATATGAGGTGAATCAAATAAATCAAGTTATAAAATGTTTATGCTGGACGGCATGGGAGTAGGTTTTTTTGTTGTTATATAGGTTGATTTACTTTTATATTATTCATGGTACATTTTCTTTACAAATATTAAAAAAATTCTGCCTGTGTGATATAGAAACTTATTCTTTGGAATTTATTTAAGTGTCACTAGATGGTTATATTCGATTTAGATATATCGTGAAAGATATGCTTGGTCACGTATAACCCTAGCAATGCAGTCACCGTTAGCGGGAAGAGTGCCAGAATTGTGTTGTGAAATAGATACCTCGAATTGTATCAAGATAGCAAAGGCGCACTTCAATACAATATATAAAGTGTTCATAAACATCACACTAGATTACTGTAAAGTTTTCCAATGCGACAAGAGACTCGTTATTTCCCGACTACATACCGCTTGTATTCACAAATACAATCTTTGTCTGATCTTACACATATTGAACTTTACAATCACACTCAGCTCTTCTTTATTTGAAGCAACAGCTCAATGTTTAATAAAGTTTTGTTTTTATAATAAATATATAGCCGATATCGATAACATATATTTAATAGAATTCTGATAAAAGAAAATTGTAAAATATTTCGTCGCTTTATCGGTTAAAAACCCAGTGGTAATTTATGGTAATAGACTACAAAATAATTATGTATATACATATGTTTTGACATGATTGCAAGAGCTTTAGATGGACAATGTTTGAATTACATAATTACCGTTCAATTTTTTATTAATTATTAAAAATAATAAATAAACTACTCCTTAAAAATTTATTTAAAACAACCATAATAGCTGTTCAGTAATGAAATTGATGTGAATTTCATAAAGAGTAAAATACAAATGCACACAGCTTTTACATTTTATTAATGAATTATTGGAATCTTCAATAAAGATGACAAAATAGTTTTCTGTTCGCTGAAAAATAAAATGTATTTTTATGGAAGGCGTTGAAGTTTTAGTGTACAAAATGAACACAATTTAGACGTAAAGCTTACGGCGTTGCTTGCACAGAATATTGCAGCGGTCGATATAAGTGCTGGTTACTGAGTTTGTAATGTTATAGACATGATGGATATGGTATAATTTTGTTTCTTAACGACTAACTCTGTTAAAATATTTCTTTCTAGTTTGTATTTCATCAATTATTACCGATTGATATTGATTGATGTGTGATATTATAAGTTAACCTGTACGTACTTAACAATTCAAAAAGACCGTCAAGCTTTTTAACTTGTCTGATTTTAACATAAAATCATTCATTAATTGATACAGCTGTGCCGCAGTCACTGATCGCAGCTCAAAATAACACTGGCTCGACATTAGTTGTACCACACGTCCTAAAAAATCAGAGCCAGGAGTTTAGCGGGTTGACATGTTTTTGTCTCTAGGAAATGCAATTTACGCACTAACCCAGTCAGGAGTGTGGTACTCGGCGATGGGAGGTCTTGCAATACCCGCTAAAACCCAGCGGAATCCTCTTCATCCATTAGTGAGGCACCAGGTGTTCAGCTTTCGCATTCTGCCCTGGTGTCCCGGATGAGTCCAACGGAGGATTCACAAGGGCGGGGCGGGGGGNGAAGCAAACATGCGCCGCATTGTATTCCGGTTCCTTCGGCGGTTAGCGGGTTGATCTGGAAAAAGCCTGGCAAAAACATCTCAACATTTTTAACCTTCAAAGTATTGCTTCTTCACATTTTATGGTCGACGAGATTCACTTAACACTATGTGAACGAATATTTATTAGAAGATTAAATATGATGAGTGATGAAACATATATTCGATTATTTTGTTTTTTTATTATTATTACTATATCAGCTTAATAATCTAGTAGGCTGCATAAAATTAACAAGTCCTTTAAGAGTAACTGTATACGTTTCTATAATAAACTCGCAGAAGACGTTCTAGAGATGTCGCTTTATAAACTCAAAGACTTTGTTACAAGAAAATTTATTGAAAAATCATACTATATTTTGCAAGATTATAAGACGATAGAAACGCATGGGAGTAGACGAATTGCTCTAATTTAAATATAATATAATCTCGTAAAGCTGGTGGTAAAAGACCCGATTGAGTTTGATGTGGGCTTATCTCAGGACTGGGCACGAAGAAACCCTCGTAACTTTAGATTGCAAGTCGCTCTTTGATACCATCATCAGTCGTACATTACAATTAGTGTATGGGAAATAATATATATTTGACGATCCTGTAGTCCTGTAATGGCCTACTTGAACAAAAATATTTTGCATTTCAACTTGAAGTAAGCATATATACGTTACATTAGATCTTTCTGCATCAAAATCTTTAAAACCCTCTTTGAAACCAAATTAAAAAGGCCTCAAATGTGTAATCTACTTAAACCATATCTCCTCTAATGTTTTCTACATCCAGGCTTGCTTATTAGTACCGGCTTCCGCTTACTCATAAACGGTGTTCGCCATTTTCTTTCTTACAGCTACACCCCGCAAAAATAGGTTTAACGTGCGTTCAACCCGGCTTACCTGGTGTTAAGTTTAAATGAAAATCGCCTTTTAATGCGCTCACTTTAGAACCTGCAACTACGTGTGATGTAGATTGAACTAAAAAGGAATTTCCATAATAGGAAGATTGTTTTGATACCATACGAGTATGTACTATCCTTAGTTAGACATATTTCATTCATAAAAAAGCCTATATATTCCTGGCTGTCACAAAAATATACATTTATTCATACACATGTAGTAATTTTAATTCTATTTATAAGTATAAAACCATGGAAAACATTGGCAATAATATTTAATGAATGTTTTCTTTTATAAATAACATTTCTTGCGACAAGTTTATCGCGTCTACAATTCTTGCTTCAGTTACAATTAAAAGACTATAGTTTTGACCAGTTTTATGAAATTTATCTCTTATCTGGACATCATTTCGTTGTAGCGTTAAAAGAAAAGCCTTTCAAAATTAAAATGACTTTATTGGTGTTATTGTAATAATGTTATGATAAGTTAAATTACCAACAGCACTTTGAATACGTTCCAATATATTTTGCGAGTACGATTATTACACTCGTAAAATTTCATTGCTCTTAAATTTTTATATGGAATATGTTTGTTTTGTAGTTTTCTTTTTGAAATTGGTTGCTTACTCAAATTTATATTACTTACTCAAATAAATTGTGCGGTATAAAACCAACGTATGAGGTATCCATACAGTCTTGTACACGATGCACTTATTTCTTATGCTATTCATACTTTATGAATTTTTAAATTTACAAGCATATTTTTCTGCATTCTATCGCTAGAGAAAGTCGCTATTTATTATTTTTTTATTACATTAGCGTCATCTTTTCTAGAAGAAGGAAAATCTTGGACAACAGCTTTTTGTGTCTATAACTATTTGGTCGAGTTGGTGTTCTCCACATTTCCACGTCGGACTTGTTAAAGTTGTTCTCATGAAGCAACAGATAGTCATAAAATGTCATTACCGTCTTTTAAATTGTTTTTCAGTTTATCGTAGGTAATAGTCGTAATATAGGATATAACATGTACATATAAAATAAATATGATTTCGATCCAACGTATGAGGAGAATATAAATAATATTTGTATTTTTCATTTCCTATTATTATTAGTTTACAGTCTTCCCCATTCATATACATTTATATATTCTGTTCAAATTTTCAATCTTTAATAAAAGCTTCTTAAAGTTATAGTGGATGCCACTTGATGTGAATACAGTTTTACTTATTTTAATATTACTGGTCCTATTGGTGTTTGCATTTCACGCATGTTCACTCACATAGATAAGTAAAATAAAAGCAGTTTCAATATTAAGCTTAGAGATGAGTTTGCATACAAATTTCTGCATATTAAAGTGATATATAATAAAAGTGAACTCGGATATTTTAAAAAAAAATGTTTTAATCAATATTTTGTTAGTGACGCTCCAAAAAATAATCTTGCAATATAAAGCACCGTAAAATGTAAATAAAGTTGCGGTGCTGATTAAAATTTTTATGCAGATCAAGTTTAATTAAAACTTGCGTATTTGTGGGAGAATATTAATTGCACGGAGTTCGTCCCTAAAGAGGAATTAGTTGCATTGCTAACATTGTGTATTTTATACGTTGATACTACTGCATTTTCGGAAATTAATAAAAGCAAACTTTCAGTGGATGGTTCAATATCAAATGATTTTGTGAGTGGAATTAATATGGACATATGGATTCAGTCCATATTATGACAAAATATGATAATAAAGAATTTCAAAGTATACTTTTTTTCACAAATCCGTTATCATTATTACAGTTATATTATTTTTTGATGTTTAGTGCATTTTTTAATATTTGAATATGTAGTTGGGTTTCTTATTTGTTAAGATATATGGAATATGTATGTTCTGTTCAGAAATCAGCTAAACTTTAAGATATTCTCTATTTGAAATATAATTTCTGAAATATCTTAAAATTTGAGGGCATCAGTAGCACCATTCCAGAAGGTTCATATAAACAACAATGTGCCCTAATTAAAATAAATGATAAACGATCTTATACTAACCTCAATGTAATTTAGCACATGTTTGCACCCACAAAGGGTCTTTATAATGTATGTCTAATGGGACTAATAAATTTCATATTAACATGTGATTTAATTAATTCCTTTATACCTACGTCGTTTGTAGATCCTTGATGTCATTGCAATAAATGGTATTACTTCTCTATAAATCAATCCGTCACTCTAAATCTTATATCGTTCTATGTGCTTATCCCGAATCCATTGAAGGCAATTTCCACTATATCAAAATGTCACGCACGTCCCCAAGTTTAGATGGCCTTTATTCAACGAGGTCCCAGTTCACACTGATGCTGTATAATGAAACAAATCCCAACTCGGAATACCTCTAGGTTTCCCTCACAAAGGACAGCCCAATTGTTGTCAAATGAAGATTCAATTGGACCATAATAAATTAGTTCAGGTCCTTCGTCCCTCGTTTATAGTCACACGACCGAGGAGGGCCTTAGATAAGCATGACTCCTTCATTGTTGTTTGGTATTCGCATTTGATATTAAATGGCTCTGCGTTGTACTTCGGAGACTATTATGCGTATATATATATANATATATATATATATATATATATATATATATATATATATAAACATACTAATTAGCAGTATGTTATATACATACACATTTGTTGACATTTTCATAGTAGTGTTTAAACTCACCTTAACCACATTAAATGACCATTCTCACATATGCTTCGAGTTAATACCTATAGGTGAGACGAATCTTAAATTTTACCTTTGTTTTAAATTTTGTATGGCTTTCTTTATATTTCTTGACTTTTCTTTTGAAGTAAAACTTTTTTATTCGAATGAGAGTAAAAATTTTACCGCAAACACATGATTAGGGTTACGATAATGTGCAGCGTTTTTCAGGCTAAGTTCTTTGAAACATGTGGAATTTTAATTTGCCACTCGTCATTCAATAATTTAATACACAATTTATCAAATATTATATAATAAAAATATTTCATAAATTCTCTTTTCTAAATTTATAAAAAAAACACGTAGCATGTTTATTTACTATTCGTCATTTGAGATTTCATTAAATTATTTGTATTAATTTTCGACACTGAATATGTTAACGACAATTAAATTCATTAAATTCCTAACATATCTTCCTTTTTCCCTCCCTCCAAGTCTCAAGAATCTAAAGTTTTTGATTTGTAAAAATATAAACAAGACTTAAAAGTTAGTTTGCCAAAGAAGTTTCACTTCTGATTTGTTTACTTTGTACGCACACACTTTTAATTTTTTGAAAATAATATTATTATGATTATAGTTATTTTAACCTATAAACAAGTGAATTCCTAAATTAATGTAAGTGAGTTAGTTTCACGAACTATTTGTTATGAATATTTTTTTATATAATAGAATATTTTTCGCCTGATTTTCATGCACCCTCGTTCTCCAACCTCAAAGATTTAAATTTAGTCTTACCCCGCAACAGGCCATCGGTTTGCCGAGTCAAATTTCGAGGGTAATATCGCCCATTATTGCCTTCTGAACAAACATTACCGGCTCACCCGGCTTAAGCATCCCCTCTTTTGTCTTCGACCTTCGATGTTAGGGACAATTGGACATTCTATATCAATTCTCAGTTTAGTGGTCCATGAAAATGTACATATGCGAAGCGATTGTTGGCGACTTCATACACTCGTTGGAATCAAACTGTCTGCGGTATACTTTATCATTACAAAAATGAATTGATTATTATTATTTTTTTTTATTATAATGAAAATACATAATTTCTTTTAATAAATTGTATTATTTCTACAAAATCTTAAATCACATTAATCAATTAAAATCCGTTTAATTATTTGTACAATATATTAACAAGTTTCAACTATGTTGTTTTCTGTTGGAACAATATTATTAGTATGAGAATTAAAATGATTTTTTAAATGTAATTATAACAGGGGAATTTTTGACCAGGATAACTTTTAAAATGTGCTCAAATTCAATTGAAATAAGCTATACATTATAGGAATATACATAGCGATGTTAACAAGGGGAAGTTGCCGGGAGTCGTCTAAACTTGTAAGCATATTTTGTTACCTATATATTGTTATACGTTCGTGACCTATGTAACCATTTATATATTACCTACGCAAGTAGGGATTACTTTTCTTTTTGCAATGGCATTGGTTTTCGTAATAAATATGTAGGTTTGAGAAAATCATGTAGATTTCAACCATTCCTTATTAACTAGCAATTACTTATATTTGTAACTAGCTGAGCCGTGCTACCTCCTTTTGCAATTAAATGTGGAATTTAAAATACGCCGCAATCAATTTGATTCTTCTGTAGCTTAGATATATAGAAATGCTTTATTGCACATAAAATTAGCAATACAAAACTTATGCTGAAATTTTTAAAATTAAACTATTAAACTATATGCAAGGGCAGCCTTATTGACAGGTTATATATAGTTGACAGCAGAACTTATATGTAATGGTTCGATCTCGGTTTAAAAAAGAATTGTTACGTCCCGTGACAGCAGTGATAATTTAAACTAATCTAATTTGAACTATTTCATATGCAAATTGTTTAATTTAAGAAGATCTTAGGTTATTACTTAAATTTTATGTATATTGATGTGATAAAGTGAGGAAAAATCTTTTATTTATTATAAAATATGTTTTATTCTTAGTATATTCGTAATACAGCTAGCGCTGTTAGCGTTTGGTAAAAGTAACAGAGGAGGAGCCTTCTTAACGCAAACGATGAGTGAAAGGGAAGCCAACCAGACTGGCACCGTAATGTGTTATGTAACTAAGCGGCTTAACCTCCAATAAGTAGTTATTACTTCAAAAGTATTTGCAACGTTTAATTAAAATGACTATCTTCTGACTTAAAAATGAAAAATATCATCAACATCGATCAGTTTCGAGGTTCATCACGGTCAAACATTGTGACAAATAATTTTTATATGTATAGATAAAATATTTTTTTTTTCACAATTAATCTTTCTAGAAGAAACCCTGAAAACTTGTACCGTGCATTTTCGAAAAACATACAAATACAACATCTTTATTTAATAAGATAATAAATACACTATATAACATTGCTGCAGGATCCCCCACTAGGTAATCCTGTATCGTGGGTTCCTGGCTATACCTAGTTAAACATATTTATAAATAGTTGTCGCTCTTGTTATAACACTTAAATACCTAAATTAAGCTAGATTATAAATTTACAAAACATGATTAGTTATACATTTTTGCCATATTTTTGTTCTATTCTCTCATCTACCATAGGGATCATACTTATGACAGGTGAGAGACCTATTGACATAATATCGAACAGAATTAAGTTTTATTTTAATTAACATTATTACCGTTCTTGAGGAGCGAAGTTGTCAGAACTAAGTCGGATGTTAATTAACACATTTGAGAGAGAGAGAGAGAGAGAGAGAGAGAGAGAGAGAGAGAGAGAGAGAGAGAGAGAGAGAGAGAGAGAGAGAGAGAGAGAGAGAGAGAGAGAGAGAGAGAGAGAGAGAGAGAGAGAGAGAGAGAGAGAGAGAGAGAGAGAGAGAGAGAGAGAGAGAGAGAGAGAGAGAGAGAGAGAGAGAGAGAGAGAGAGAGAGAGAGAGAGAGAGAGAGAGAGAGAGAGAGAGAGAGAGAGAGAGAGAGAGAGAGAGAGAGAGAGAGAGAGAGAGAGAGAAAATACTTTATTGCACACAATTTTGAGTTGACACAAATTCTTACAATAAATTATTATATTACAATAAACTATGTGCAAGGGCGGCCTTATTGCTTAAAGCAATCTCTTCCAGGCAACCCTTGAATAAATACTATAATATATACATATATATATACTTATATATATACTTATATATATACATGTGTGTGTGTGTGTGTGTGTGTGTGTGTGTGTGTGTGTGTGTGGGTGTGTGTGTGTGTGTGTGTGTGTGTGTGTGTGTGTGTGTGTGTGTGTGTGTGTGTGAGTATATACACCTATATGAGTAGAAGGCGAGTAACATCATTATTCCGACAAGTAATATTCTTTTAAGCGACTTTTGAAAATTGCTAATGATTTAGAGTTACGAATGCATGAAGGAAGCGCGTTCCATAGCTCAACCGCTTTAACTGTGTAAGAGTTGCGATAGTATTTTGTACTGCTAACAGGAAATTGCAGTTTATTATCACAGCGGGATCGAAGGGTAAGTTGGATAACATTAGACTCAATATCTCGAAAAGTGAAGCGATTTTTAAGATAACATGGGGTATGAGGATGATACAGTACAGAAAAAAGTAAAGTGAGAACATGATAGTTACGTCTTAGTCTTATAGGTAACCATTTTAGCTGAGCTCGATATTCACTAACATGATCAAATTTCCGCAGGCCGTAAACAAATCTTATACAGAGATTTTGCAGGCGTTCCAATTTATTTAATACTTCCTCATTAGCATCAATATATGTGATATCTGCATAATCTATAAGAGGCAGTAGTAATGTTTCTGCTAAAGAAACTTTGGTTTTCAGCGGGAGGAAATTTTTCCACCTTTTTAAGGAGCCAACTGCCGCAAAAAGACGTCGACTTAATTCGTTCACCTGCGGTCTCCAAGAAAATGAAGAATCCATTATCAGGCCAAGATTCTTTATATTAGTACTAAATGGCAACGCAATGTTATTTAATAAAACTGGTGGTAACGTACCATAATCCAATTTGCAAAGCTGTCTAGGACTACCCATAATTGCCGCTTGTGACTTACTCGCATTTAGTGTAAGACCATATGATTTGCTCCAACAACCAATTTTATTAAGGTCAGAATTTATGGTGTTGATGCCAAATGAAATTTGATCCGCAGGCACGGAAGTGTAGATTTGCAAGTCATCAGCATACAGGTGAAAGGAGCTGGAAAGGGAGTGTGATATGGAGTTGATGAAGATTGCAAAGAGAAGAGGAGAGAGTACGCCTCCTTGCGGAACACCGGCACGGAGCTCATAAAAGGCGGAGTTTTTATTCTCCAGACGAACACACTGATACCGATTCGATAAGTACGAATGGAACCATGAGACAACATCGTCTGAGATGTTATTAGACTTCAGTATGGCTAGCAATAAGTCATAATCAACAGTATTAAATGCGTTGCTGAAGTCTAATAGAACAATGATAGTAACGAGCTGGTTGTCAAAGCCAAACCGTATATCATCACAGATATTAGTGAGTGCTGTTATAGTACTATGTCCCGTTTGAAAGCCAGACTGAAGAGGGTTGAAAAGGTTATTTTTACGAAGGAACAAACGAAGTTGAGAATATACAATTCTTTCTGCAACCTTACTTAAAAAGGGAAGAATAGAGATTGGACGGTAATGTGTGAAGGAAGTGGGATTGGTGGTTTTAGGTACGGGTATAACATATGCTGAGCGCCAGGCACTGGGAAAAGAACCAGATATCATAGAGTAGTTAATAATATGAGCGAGAATGTAGGTTACCTTATCTAAAACTAATAATAACATTTTTCGACTTATGCCATCGTTGCCAGTTGCATCAGATTTTATAACTAGGATATGTTTTTTAACTTCATCTGGCGTAATAGATTTAAAACAAAAAGTAGGACAATTAGGCTTTGGGACAGAATTGATGCAATTTATAGTATCATTCTTGATCACTGAGTCCAAAGGCTTAACAAATGCAAAGTACTTATTTAGTTCATTCAAGTCAATATTCGGATTAAGGATATTACGCTGTTTTCCAATACCAAGTGACTTTAGATATTTCCAAATTGAAGACACGGTACTATTTTCTATTGTATTATGTATATGACGACGCTGCGCATCACGACAAAGCTTATTGCATAGGTTTCGGAGCTTTTTGTATTTGTCATAATGTTCATCAGTTGGATTTGATTTATATTTGGTCTTAGCGGAATTTCGTTTCTGCATCTGAATTCTTATTTCATCATTGAGCCACGGGGCTGGTAAATGCTTTAGTTTGACTGGACGCAGAGGAGCATAAGTATCAAATAGCTGTGTCAGGATTGAATTAAATAAGTTAACCTTATTGTCTATGGTATCAGCTGAGAAGATTACGTCCCATTCAATATTATTAAGGTCTCGCATGAATTCTTCATTTTTAAAGTTTTTAAAGCTACGCCGCATTACTACAGTCGGTTTTGCCTTTGGAGGTTTGATTTTATATGATACATATATAAGGTCGTGATACGAAAAAGCATCAGCGGAAAATTGACCATGTATATTAACGCGTTCTTTAGAAGAGACAAGTACTAGATCTAGTAAGGATGGAGAACAGTTAGGGAAAAAATGTGTAGCTGCTGAAGGTAGTATTTGGAGATTGCAGCAGTTGACAATGTTTTTTAGTTTTTTGGCACGTGAGTCATCTTTAAGTAAACATGTATTGAAATCACCCATTATTATTGTGTGATCAACTGTAGGTACGTATTTTTCAAGGAGGCTTTCAAAAGAAGAGAAGTAATTAATAAGAAGAGAGGGACTATAATAAACGCCAAGTAACAGTTTTACGTGACCAAAAAGCACTTCTACAAAAATGTGTTCAGCAGTTTCTGAGTATTGAGAGGGCGATTTATTTAATACAGTAAATGGAATATGGCTCCGCAAATATATGGCCACACCTCCACCACCTTTACCTATCCTATCATTACGGATCAAGTGGAATCCTGGGATAGAATAGGATATGGATGGTAAGCAAGGTTTTAAGAATGTTTCAGAGACCAATATTGCGTGAATATTGCATTTCTCAAAAGTTGCTAAAAGGTCAGAATAATGAGATGGTATGCTCTGAGCATTAATATGAATGGCGTTAAAACTCTTATCAAAGGGTAACAAAGCAGTTTCAATGTAAGAGGAGAGAGTTAAAGTTGAACTATGATAACTGCTGTCGGATGAATCAGATAAGTCAGTAGCGGAAAGATGTATATCCTCATCACAAGAGATTTGTGAACTACCATCGAGTGCCATATTCAATAATATAATATAAAATAATAATAATATAGTATATAGTATGATATAGATATAACTATTTAAACTAACTAAAATAACTATGCTTAAAAATATGTATAAATTATTATGGGTTATCTTCCATTTCTTATACCTACCAGCTAGTTCATAGATAAGTATTTTTTTAAAAGCTATTTAATATTCAAAATACAGATTTTACAAGAATACACTACTGAAATAATTGAAAATATTAACCCGCAACACAACAACATTCTTTACTAATATTAAAGAAATAACATTGTTTGTATGATGTTTAAATGTTAAATATAACGAAGTTATCTATTTTATAACTTTTACACAAAAATAAATGAAAAGGCAACAAAGTAATTGTGATTAACAATAGCTAAGAGGGTATAACGTTGAAGGTGATATGTATTTATTACAAAAAAGTCGGTACTCGAAAATATTTTGTCAAAGGTAAGTAAATTTAAATATTGACAAATGAAAACATAATAAACAAACTACTTTTTATATAGACGTTTTGTGCGCGTTGAAATCACCTTTTGGCCAGGTTTTGTGGTGCTAGCCCTTTTCTCAGTGACCGGCAGTGAAGTGGGTTCAGGTGTACGTGATTTTGATGAACTGGGGATGCCGTCGAGGTCGGACATACATTCCGCGCGATATCTTGTTCCATCGTCAGATATAAAGTATACACAACCTTCCCTTGTCCAGCATTTACCTACACCATACCTTGACCGGGCCTCCAGGAATACAGCATGACGTTCTCTTGTCAGGAATTCAGACTGAGTTATACCTGATCCTTTTAATTTCGACTTAGCAAACCAAACTTTATCGCGTAGGACAGCGTCAGAAAATTTTACAGCAATTGGCCTTGGCTTTTGGTTGTTAGTTCGTCCCAAACGATAGGAAAATTTAATGCTGCCACTCGAGAAGTTTGATAAGATCAAACTATTTGCTACGAGAGCAGTAACTTTTGCGGTTGTATCCTCCTCCTTCTCTTCAGTTATTCCATGGAACAGCAGCATCTTGCGCCGTCTTCGGATCTCTTGGCGGTCTAATTCTTTGGATAAGAGTTCAACCTGAGACTGCAAGGTACTAAGTGCAGCGATAATGAAGGATTTGAATGCTGCAAAATCCGATGCCAATGAGACTGATGTAACAGGAGACGGTCCTTTACTTAAATCTTGCTGAAACTCGTTCATCCTTTTGTTAAACATTTCAGTCATCGCAGACAGTGATTGTTTGATAGAATCCATAGTCAGTGATATAAAATCAGTGTATCAGTGAAAGTGTCAAAAGGAGAAAAATTTAGAGGAACACTTAGCTGGTAGGTAGATATATTTCCTAATACAAAATTTTCATTAGAAAAATCACTTTTAATTTCAAGAAAATTCAATTAAAATTCGGACAGAAACGTTGCACTTCCGCGTCTACATTTGAGTTGGTTTCTTAACTCGACTACATTTCCTAAGTTACTTATAGAACTTAGTAATAGAGTAGGTAGACTAATTCGCAAAATTATCTTGTTATCCCATAGGAAAATTTAAAGAGTGACATTATTCATAAGATCTACTTCTTATGAATCTGGTAGTTAAAAATTAATTAATAAAAAGTGTTAATTTACAAAAAAAAATGTTCTTATTAAACTTTCGATTAAAACGAGTATTGTTAGTGGTAAATTTAATCTGAATACTATGTGTGCGTTTTATTTAAATAGGCTTTGTAAATCAGTCCAATTACTGTAGTTTGCCAGAGAACCCTCGACTTCGGCAAAATTGGGTCTGATAGTATATTCTTTCATGTAAAAATAACATTGTTGCAAACCTTACCATTTTGTTTTCTATATAATGATTTTCGTAAATCTTATTCATGTCGCTGTTTTCAGTCGTTTCGCTATTTAACATTGCAGTATAGAACGATTTCTTTAACTGAATTCACCATTGTAGTCTTAAATATTCTCGGTGCTACTGTTTAATTTGTAATTAAATGTCCATATGAATTGTTTCGTGTTCTTTCTTTTCTATTATTATTTAGTTTTTATTAGAAAAAACAGTGTTATTTAATTCAGAAAATGAATTTTCATGTAAATATCCATGTTATTGTCAAAATATATTAAAATATTTTTATTTCTGTAAATAAATATAAAAGAAAATTATGAAACGCCTGAAGGTACCCGAATAGGGGTTCAAGAATCTCGACATGGTCTACTAATGAGATTGTGCGGATAATTGGCAGCGTGCAGAGTATTGCTCGATAAGAGGAATAAATAGGACTGAATAAAGATAACGGACGTATCAACTAGATGATGGATTTGCAAATAAACTCAAAAATGTTTGTTTAAGACAAATCTCTGTGTTTATGGTGGGTTTCAGGCCGTAAGAAATTTAACGAAGATGAATTTTCTTGAAACTTATTTCGATAACAATACATTAATGGAAATTTAATTCAAAAGATAAAAATACTTAAACGCATTGCAGTAAAAATGTATGACAAAACTTAAATAATACTGTATTTACTTTGTATAAATATGTCTGTAATTTTAGAGACAACTTTTTATTTTAGGCAACATGAAATTTGAACGCAGAAAGTTAAGTATTATAACACGTCTTGCTTGACATATTCTTGAGTAGATGTTTGTATTTACAATGAGTAGTCTGACATATCAAAACTTACTCAAAGTTTTAATTTTGTTGTTGGAGGATTTTCCTTGCTCATGAACTAAAAATGATTTAGTTTAAATTTGCCACAGAAAAAAATAAACATATAGAGTACCATTCGCACATGATGTACGCGTAATATAAGAGTATATCAAAACCCTATGACGTTTTGCAGTTTTACACCATGATTATTAAAAAAAATTCCTTTCCGGGAGTTGATTCCAAAATAAATTCAGTATCTTGGTTAATCTGCACTACATATTGTTATGCAGGATACCACAAAAATTAAATTTGTGATATGTATATTAACATTTTGACTTTCTACATTTCAATGTACAACTAGTTTCAATGGAAATTTAATTAATACTCTACTACGTAATTATTGAAATGGCAATATGTCATGAAATGAAATGAATTCTCATAATTTTTTTTCATTTATCATTTTCCTAACATACATACACCAGACCATATAAAGAGACAAATGTTATTTTACTACCCTTGTAAGTATTGAGATAATTCGATTAACTGAAAAAGGTATATAAAAAAATCTTTCCACCGGTAAGGCTTTTCATCGACGTTCCAAGTACTACTGACAACTTGACTTTAGTATTTATGATGTTTAAAAAAAATTTATAATATACGAAATAAATAGTTTATAAATCTTCAGTATAAAATTGTCTCGTTTATTTAAGCGGGGTATCACAAGCTTAGCTAATAAATTTTGTTGGCGTCGATAATAAATCTTGATGTACAAAAACGTATAGAGCAATAATACCCGACCTAGTCATATGCCGCGATACTATCAAAATTATGCGTGCTAACCTAACAGCCATGCCTCACTTGGTATCGGTTAGGAAGCTTGCCAGTTTCTTTGCTGGTCGTACGTCGTATGGTAATTTACCTTCCTTCCTCGTGGCGGCAAACATAAATTAGGTGCCAGTGCGCCGGCCCCGTTGAAAAATTACCAACTTCTACGGAAACAACGGCTTACTCTATCTGGATGTGGTCGTCTAATTCACTTTTTACAGCGCCACGTTGTACAGTATAAACGCGTTATTATTTATTGTCTTAGCGGGGGTTTTATATAAATACAAAAAGTTAAAAGTGCGTGCGTACAAAGTACACATGTGAGAAGTGAAACTTCTTTGAAAGTGTCGAAAATTAATACAAATAATAGATTGAAATCTCAAATGACGAATTGTAAATAAAAATGCCACGGGTTTTTTGTCAATATTAGAAATTATTAATTAAATATTGTTTTGGAATTTAAAATCTAGCAAAGAGAATTTATGATATATTTATATTTTACAAAAAATACTATATTAAAGGACTGTCTCATTGGTCTAGTGGATAGCATGTTCGACTATTCGGCCAATTCGAAATCGATATTGAGTTTTCTATTAAGATTTTCTCAATATTTGCCCGAAGTTGTGAATAATTTGGCGGTCTGATCCACCCTCGTGCCTCGGGGACCACGTTAAGCCGTCGGTCCTGCGCCTGATCTCTCTCCTGTTGTGTCGAATTGCCGTCACGTCAGACTATGAGAGTGAAAGAATAGATAGTACACTTGTGTACTATGCCTGACGATCCGCAGTGGAGCAGCGTTGTGGGCTTATATTCCAAAAACCCTCTCTCATATGAGTAAGGAGGCCTATGCCTAGCAGTGCGACGTTAATGGGCTGCTACCTATGTTTTTTTAGTATATTAAATTATTAAACGACGAGTGGCAAATTAGAAATGCCACATGTTATTTGTAAATATTAATACTATCCAAACAAATTAGTATAAAAAAACGCTGCACATCTTCGTGACGCTAATCACGGGTTTCATTTGTAAATAAATTACCCTCATGCGCCTAAAGAAGTTTCGCTTCAACAAAACTTGGCGTTTAAAACAGTGTCCACTGTATTTGACATACATAGTTTTGTAATTTTATTGTCTAACATTGTAGAAAATGTCCTCGATAGTAGTATTTGGAAAAATGGTCGCCGACCGACAATAGGAAAACCTACTCTTTTGGGGCCAAAGAGTACAAACGTATAACAGAACTTCTTGATTTAAAAAAAAATCACTAGGCGTATGAGGTATGAAACTTCATGATTGTTCAAAGTTCGCCAGCTAATAAGCCAAGTTATGTAGAACTTTGTTTCTACCCTTTGTTCAAGCAGTTTAACAGTTCAGCGCGTTCGAAATCAAAAATTAGGACTTAATATATGTATTTTCTCCATAGAATAAGTCTTTGTTTGATTTACGTACGTGGTAAAAATAAGTTCCATTTATTCATTAGTTTTAATTTTAACGTAGTTATCTATTAAAGTTATGTTTATTGATTATTTAAGGTAGTAGTAGGTAAGTATTTCTGTTCATCTTCAATTATCTAAAGTTATAGCCACACTAAGATTGTAATTCAAGTGAAGCAGTTATGATTATTGCAAGGTAGTCATTCCTGGGTATGTGGGTATAAACATCGTTATATAACGAGTATATATTAAATTTGAAGACTAGTTCAGAGTAGTCAATGCACAGAATAAATATATTTAAATGTTATTCTCATTTATGTTCTTCCAATAGTCAAATATCAACAATAGCTAAACATCATACAACGCTGGCCTCGATCCAAGCTTTCTTGTTTAGGTTACAAAGAAAAATCTTTACCAGTTACATATGTTTCCATACAAAGCGAGCTAACGTCGCCGATATGCAAATCTCTATTAGCCTTTAGAGATGCCTAGTGGTCGTTACTTTTTATATCTCGCACTGTTAAGGTAAACTAGTTCTTTTCGCGAAAGCAAAGTTTGAACGGGCTCAGCATAAGCCGTCCCTTAGGTATCATTCTCATTTGCGATTGCATTATCCTTGGAGTTATATGAACACTTATTGCATTTTAAGAGAATTTCAGCGTCGCCACTACTTCATATTGTCGTTTATTTTTAAAAGTCTAATTTAATTTTAGATATCATTTATGTAACAAAAACAATTCATTTGTTCACTCATCCTCATTTCTGACGTACAGTTTGTACAAAATACTGTCTCTTCCTTAAAAAGGACAATTATGTGGCATTACTTTTCTTACACCAGATAAGCAACGAAGCATTTAGACAATACAATTACAAAAATAGTCTCCTATTGATCGGAACAAAAATGTCTCCGTGCTGTATCCCAATTAAAGCTGACATTGATTCCGTCTGCAGGCTCCGGATGGCTGGCCAGAAATAAACGGATCGATGCTTCTCGCTTCCGAATCCAAACTTTATGAGTTTGCAAATTCTGAACGGTCTACCGTTTTAGCGAGTATAAAGGCCATTGTTGTATTTCATTTTTCAACTTATCTTCTTTGTATTTTAGGTTGTTATGTGTTTCCTTTTTCCGTAAGATAGTATAGAGCTTCTCTCGCAAAACATATTTTGTGTGCAGTAACATAACTTAAAGTAGAAAACAATCAAGTTTTTTTATATAACATACATACATACATAGCATCACGCCTCATTCCCATAGGGGTAGGCAGAGACAACATCCTTCCACTTGCCACGATCCTTGCATATCTCCTTTGCTTCTTTCAATCTCATTAAATCTTTCATACAAGTTCGTCGGTTTAGAGTACTCTTGACCTGGCCGTTATTTAAAATGTCCTGGATTTGGTCCAGGAACGTTCGCCTCGGTCTTCCCCTTCCAACTTTCGCATTCACTCTTGACTCATAAATCCTTTTTGTCAGTCTCCTTTCATTCATTCTCTCTACATGCCCAAACCATCTAAGCATACCTTTTTCAATTTTAGTCACTACGTCTTCTTTTATACCACAACGTTCTCTTATCACACTATTTCTCACTCTGTCACTCAGTTTTAATCCACTCATGCTTCTCAACGCTCTCATCTCTACCGCATTTATTTTACTTTTGTGATTCTTCTGCCATACCCAACTTTCACTACCATACATAAGTGTTGGCACCAACACTCCAGCATGCACTGCCAGTCTAGCCTTTATATAACGGTGAAAATATATTAAAAAACGTGTTAACATGCAGTTTTTAATTTTTATGGTTATATTTTTTGAATACTGTTATCTAATAGGAAGCTAACGTGCATACAACTATCTTAATCTATGTACATATTTTTATTTTTTTCTATGCTGTACACTCTACTTGCAAGCTTACAGGCTAACTGAGCATTGATAGATAAAAAAGACATTCTATGTAGAAAGTTTAAAAATAAAACCTTAAAATTAGACGAATTAACAATCTATAAAACTAGGATAATAAAAAAAGAAATCCAAATACTAATATCTAATTCAGAATTTATATAAGTGTATATGCCAATTATTACCTTTAACAACTAATTAGTTATTGTTTTTTTTGTTTTGTTTTTTAACACAAGATTTCGGAATTATATTTTAGTATTTTTTTTTATAAGGAAAAAGTAAAGGGACTTTTTGGTCAAGATCTCTGTATACGTACGATAAAATTATTAGTTTACGTTTGAATATTACAAAAGAGTAAAAATTGTCGACCGTGACAGGACTCGAACCTGCAATCTTCGGATCCGAAGTCCGACGCCTTATCCATTAGGCCACACGGTCGCTTGAATTTGTTTCTTAATTTATGATAGGGTTGCTGGAGCCAAAGTTTGTGCTTGACACCGTTTACTAAGCTTAGCCAATAGATACCGATATTTTACTGCTGCGTTTTTTAGTTTCATAGTTGGAAAAAGTAGAGATCTGCTGGACAATTATTGGATTTTCATCTGATGGTATACAATAATATCAAAATCATACTTTGAAAATAATGACATATACATTATTTATCAAGAATTAGCATATGTAATACGATATTGTATTAACCGCAATTTCCATTGTAGTAAGACAGTTCTAATATAGACATTTAAAAGTACTATACATTTGTTTATAGTGCAATTTGGACTGTATGGCACGGATATCTCTTTCGTTTTAAGCGTATTGACTTTACTAAATTAAATTTAAATATCATAAAACATGGATAATCTTTTGTAAGGGCAAGTGATAAAAGAAATATTATGGTTGCTCAATGTTTCGTGTTATTCTATCACAGCTTGCTTTAATTAGAATCATATCTAACCCTACCTCATAATTAAACATATGGCGCTGTGCCACAAAACAACATTTCTCAAAAAAAAAAAATTTAGGGAATATACAACAATTGTATTTAATCAAGTATCATCCACTGCAAGATTAAAAAATGTATCCGAACTGAAATGGATGAACATAAAAAGTATTTTATGAACGATTGAAAATTTCAACAAGATGGGCAAAGTGTGGGCTTATAGTAGGAGTTTAAAAAAAGCGTTTCGCTATTCGCGTTCATTATCTTCTGGAGTAGTAAAATGTTAACACCCTCCCTAGAATAAGTACCCTTGTACGGAAGCCCTTAAGTACATTCATGTAACAACTTTGCGATGCTCTATTACACACACTTTGATACCGTCTTGCCTTATGTCGCACATAAACAGGGCGAAACGTCTTTGTAAAACGAAAGAATACGTAATTTAATACATATATGAGAGTTCTTGATGCATTGAACCTTGCAAATGTATTTCAAACATTCATTTGAATGTTATTAAAGTTTATATTTACAAAGCACTAATGAGGTTACATTGGAAGTTACTACGGTGGTTTCCTAAAATTTCTGATACTTTACGTAACTTTGTGAATTTTTCTTTCATATGAACTTTCTCCTGACTATAACAAAAGAATGATCGAAATTAGTCCAGCCGAACACGCGTGATGCCTTGACATAGGAAAACAGGACTCATTTTTATATAAATATACTGTCTAACAATTTTTTGGAGTCTTTTTATTTTTGATCAGTTTTTGACAATAGAACCTTATTAATGTTCAACTTTATAATTCGAATTACCACTAGGCGACCACTAGTTTTCATCATAGAACCTGTTATTACTAAACAAAGGTATTAACTAAACTTGAATTTTATGTTTTAATCGGAGCTCATATTACTTAGTCTTTTACGCAGCAGTCCTTTGACTTCTGTATATAAAGGTGTCTAATATCTAAGTTTATAGACTAACAAGTGATTTAAGGTACAAAAAGTGAGATAAATTAACATCTTTTTCAGACTTTAGTCTGAGCTAAACGTGGCTAGTGTAAAGGAATATACTGAATATTTATGTTGAAATTGTCATTAACGTGTGGTTTAACAAAACCAGCTTAACTTCATATGAAATTTAAACGTCCCTGTTAGCTAAATGCACAGAATTTATGGCCTGTGAGTAGACTGTTAGAGCTGGTTATATAAGCAGCGATGCATTTAAAAATGTCAGGTATAAATTATAAGCATAACACCGTTTTAATAAAACCGTTGGAGCGTTATACCGAGATGTTAGGATTCTAGCCTTAATTAAGAATTTAGAGCCCGCTGCGTTCCAAAATTGGGAACTTGTGGCCAATATCTCTTGCTGAGATTAACTGAAACCTGTTTCTGGATTAGTAAGAGCCATGTACAATAATGACCGCAAAATTTTGTCTTTAACTGGTTAAGGTTCTTTCAAAGATTAAACTAACAAAATGTTTCTTTGGTCTGAATTTGACTGTGATCTCGCATGATTATAAACGGAGATGCGGTCCAAGATATTATAACATGTTACGTAAGTTACTAACCGCTTAAGAGATAATTTTCTTTATTATGGTTTCTACACATCCTACCAGAACGCAAAATATTACATTAATATTATTTGGATATAGTAGTCAAGTAAATAAATACACTTTCAGGTGGAGGAAGCAGCGTGTCTTTAACAATAATGGTTTTTGTTGGTACCTTCCGGTTCAAACCAATTCAAATTGTTGTAAACACTGGCTCGGTGCGGTTCGTTGATAGGCTCGCGCGACTGCGTATTGGATTGACGTGTAATTTGTGATCACAGACCCCTGTGTCCTGCTGCGTGCAAGTACTAGACAAATGAAAATAAAAGGATTAAAGGATTTACGAGTACTGACATTCAACATTCTTTTCTCAATTTGTAAAACTAGTATTGTTTGCATATCAGTTATGGGGCAAAAGTAATTCAATATATATACTACAATACTTAACACGACGTAATAAAACTGTTGGGGAGGCATTCAAGATCAAACGAATCCCTCCAAGCTCATTGGACTGTATGGAGTTAGGGCTTCGGTTCTTGCGTTTTCAGGTCGTGTGGTTGAATGCTTCGGTCTTCAGGTTCTTACCGGTTCGGTTCTACTTTGTTTAGGATCACAATTCGCGCTTAGTATGGTATTTACTCCGATCGGAAGTCTTAGGCGAATGTGTGTCTAAATTCTGGGGGAGACGTTTTATACAACTCTCCTACCCGGCACGCACATGCGGCCGTGACGAGCGGGAGAGAGGTCAATTGCGGGTGCTGAGGTAGGTGCGGGAGGTATCGCCGGCGGTTAACCAATTAGAATTAATCGACGCGCTAGGCTCGCTGCTTTCGTGCGCAACAGCGAATTTTTAGCAAACTGTATATCGTTGAAGACAAATACACAGTTTGCTTAAAAGTTAAGATTTTAAATGTTGTAGGAAACCATATAACATTTTTTTAAAGTCTAAAGCCTAAATATGATAAGTACTGCCTAATTTTTTTGTTACCGTGTATTCTTAGTATAAATGTTAATCAAAATGATCTTTATTATTTATTTAATTTTAAACTCGTGAAATCAATTCCAAGAACATTGGAACTATATAAAAAATTATAATTAACTTCCTTGTCGAAACATAGTATAAATAAATAAATAGTTTATATTAGAGAAAGTTGGGTATGGCAGAAGAAGCATAAAAATAAAATAAATGCGGTGAAGATGAGAGCGTTGAGAAGTATGAATGCATTGAAACTGAGTGACAAAGTAAGAAATAGTGTGATAAGAGAACGTTGTGGTATAAAAGAAGATGTAGTGAAAAAAGTTGAGAAAGGCATGCTTAGATGGTTTGGGCATGTAGAAAGAATGAATGAAAGTAGACTGACTAAAAGGATTTATTTAATTAAGAGTGAACGGGGAAGTTGGAAGGGGAAAACCAAGGCGAACGTCCCTGGACCAAATCCAGGACATTTTAAATAAGGGTCAAGTCAAGAGTACTCTAAACCGACGAACTTGTATGAAAGGTTTATGTTAATAAAAGAAGCGAAGGAGATACTCTGCCTACCCCTATAGGAATGAGGCGTGATGCTATGTATATATCGAAACAAATAGGTTTGTAAATTTGTATGAAACATATATTTAATTATACCTTTTATTGTAGCGGTCGAACTTATGTAAATATATTCATCCAAAGTAGAACTCACTGCTTTATTATGAACTTGGAAAATCTTTATTAATTAAAATGAAAGTAATCTAAATAAAAGATCTTTTTTTTTAAATACTGTAGTAGGGGTTAGAAGCATTAGGTGGATTACACAGAACGCGTTCTACGCGAGAAATGACAACTTAAGCACCTGCTCATCGTCTTAATGTCGAGACGAAAATATATCCAGCGGGATGATAGAGGGCTATTAATAGAGGATTTAAACCAAGAAATAATGAACCTTGTTATAACTATTTGTATGTTGTATTTGTAACTTTTCTTTCTTAGACAAGCCACTAATAATAAACTTCTTACCATTCTGGGGTTAATATGTAAAGAAATTACTTTATAAGTAGACAAGGAATGATTTAGTGGAAGTAGAAGCAATTAGAATGTTAGTAAGTAGACCCATTTTACGATTTGCATAAAAAAAAATGAATATGCACATGACGGTTTTGAAATCGTCCAAGTCGTCGACATCGGTACTTTTAAACAGAACCAATCTTGCGCCTCTGGTGTCCAACGCTTTAAAAGAATTTGAACCTATATCTGAAAAGCTTACCTAAGTTAATATTAAAAAGAAGTAACATCAACATGTTTTTGTATGTAAGTATGCATGTTTTATTTTCTCTCTCTTTTGCAAGTTCTGGACTGATTTCAAAAATGGTTTCATCATTAGAAAGCTGCTTTTTCACTGACCGACACAGGCCATATTACTTTCTCAAAAAAAAAAAATGTTATCGCGTGCGCTGCGAAAACTATTGAAGATAAAACAAAAAAAGGTTCTACAATATTATTATCTACAAAAAAAGTCCCTGATACTATATGTCCAAGTACTGTAGTTTTGCCACAATAACTTTTTTGCATTTTAAAAGTTAATAAAAGTGCCGACAATAATTAAACCGTATTATTCATACCTCTGTATTAACCTTATCCTATTAAAGACCGTTTCAATATCTTTAAAAAATTTTAAATTATTAAAATCAGACATTCCATTCCAAAGATATAACGAATTTAAAAATGTAAAATCAAGAAATTTTCAATACCTGTTAATGATTTAAATTTGCTATTGTTGTAAATTCTACGTAAATATTGATTACATTATGAATGAACGTGTGTATCTAATAATCTGAAAGGTAGTAATTAAAAAGTAAGTGAAATAAAACTTTTACGGCCCCAAAAATAATAGTCCCACTTAGTACACTTTCCACTGCCACGAGAACGGTATATACGCGGGTGAAACCGCGTGGTATGGGTAATGTTATTATAAAAATATTTTTTAAAATATTCTTTACGTATAACAGAACGTAGTCTTTTCATCGGTTCAATCTTAGCTTCGCGCTTAGAATGCTATCATTGGTATTATAAGATATTCAGTAAACACTTCTCCTTTATGTTAACTTTCTATGGAACGTGCCATCAGCTATAAAATTACTTTATTACTTAGGTGTTGGTATTAGGTACCTCAATTCCGTGAACATGCATTACGAGAGATTGACGTTCGTCCTATATTTTTCCTTTCTGCAACGATGTGTTGTTCAATACTAAAGTCACTAATATCATACATTACATAATGTTAAAAATAAAAGAAGATATACTACCTATGCAAATTTTGTAAACACTGCTTGAATTCACATCGTATGCATAAGCATCGTTCTTTCATGATGATGGTTTCTGTATACAATAGCACCTTTGATAGACGGTAGACTTTTTTTTAAAAATTGCAATATTAAAATGAATATGGCTTACGAAGATTGTTGTTTCGCAGAATATGTAATATAGTACCTCACCTGTTTTTAATGGTTGAAGTACTAGAGCACCGCTTAGTTTGGGTGCCTTTTAGGCCAAAAACACGGTACCATTTACTATTGACTTTTAGGTTTAGACATCGGGTAGATAAATGGGGTGTTCTGCTAAAAGCTCGAGTGAAGTTTTAGTATTACGATGTGTAAGTAGCACATGTTTTATTTCTAGGTTAGTGTAACATGTAATAATTTCACATATGCTAAATACTTTTATCTAATATAGTATTATTCGAAATACAATATCTCTGTTAATAGCGGAGAGGGGCTCGCTTGTCTCTATGTATAAATGAGCTAAGATGAAATGAAAGAGGTTAGCTGGAAAAACTGGTAAGGTTGAGATTTAAGTAAAAATATCGCTGCTTTGGATCAATAATCACACAATCTAACATTTTTAAGACGTTTCTTCTGGATACAATATTCAAAAACTCATTCAGATCTGCAAAAGTACCGCCAATTGCCCTCATGTTAGCGGCCAATTGCAACAATTCCTTTTATTTTCAAATGGGTCTTCTGTAAAATTAACTTTTTATGTCGCTATTCTTCCAAAGCAGCAATATATCAATATTCACTGAGCAAAGCTGCAAACAGGCGGTTGGAATGAATATGAAATAAATTATGACCGTATGCAATAATAAAAATAGACTTTTTTTTAACAATGGATTTCAATTTCCTTTAATTTAAAAGCGGTATAAAAATATGAGCTGTTCTAAATGCAATACATCAAAGAGTTGTGAAGCTGCAAAAGGAAATAACGTAGAAACGAATATACCCAAGACTACATTGTTTTTCAGTGTCGTGTTAAAGTTTTCAGTTTTAACTTTATTCCTTTATGAAATCGCACAAAGTGTGACTTTTAAATAAGATCGCGTTACACGGTGATATTTTCAAGAAAGCGTCCGCTGGCTTCTCGACGTGTCTACAGTGTTTCCATATGCAAATCGAATGTGACTTTGGAGCCGTGACGTTTCTCTCGCATACCACCCCGGTTCGTAAATGTAAAAGATGATAGTTTTATTGTTAAGCCATTTGGAGTAAAATATATTTAGAGGGAAATACAATACGTATTTGTATACTTTCTTATAGTGCAACTCTTTCAACGATCTATCTAGCGATAAGTTTTCGTTGACGTTATTCATAATAAAAACCACAAAGATATATCATTATAACTACATATTAAAATTGAAAAAGATTTGATTAATAAAATCCAAGAAAATAAAATTGAGGCGTATCTTACCTATAAGAATTATTATTGGGATTTGTGCTTTATGTGTTTTAATAGTACATAACCGGTTGCGGTGCAATAGTAATATTTTTTCAACTTATTTTTATATATATAGAGATAAAAAAATAAGTATAACCTTTCTATGAAGAAAGGTTCATGTACTGTGGTAATGCAAAGAGTATCCTGCTGTCATAAAAGAATGAGTACTCACTGCGCTAGCAGTCGGCCTCGTCTCGATTTCAATGAAATGTTTATAAAATTGGGTTTTCTAATACCATTCTACATTATGATAGCAATAAGTGGTAGATGAGCTCTCTTATCAAAGTCAGCGCGTTGCCTTGACTATATCATCATTTGCCATGAAGAAGATTACTAGCTCCCTTTGCTAAACTTTATATAATTAAAAGCTCGCTAGGGGTAAAAGGTTTCTTCTAGCGTTATAACCTCACGGTTTGTGTGTTTATCTCCTATACGATTCATCACCGGCCATGCTATTGATTCAAACGGAAATAAAGAAACAACAAAATATATATCATTGTAAAATAATAATTTAAAAAAAGTTAGTCACACCCGCTTTCACCAACGCAAACAAAAGAGTAACACATTTCAAAAGTAAACATGGGACAGTAAACAGAATAAAACTTTATATGTAAACTCTAAAAACATGTAAAAAAAGTAAAAAAAATGTTACCCCGTACGCAGTCTGTTTGTTGAAGAGCTTTAACCCTTACCGGATCAAATTTAGTTACAATAAATATTTTCACACAAACTTTGTCCTTACGTCTCGTGTTGGCTTTCAAGTTCACTTGCTGAAAACAACTTGTTAGACACACGGTTCCCTTGTTTAAATTACGTCAATAAAATGTTTTGTCCCATATTGAATATTTTTTGTTTTATTCATTTTATATAGGCTCATGAACGGTTTGAATTAATTTCTTTAGCATTTGATTCAAGTCAATAACTTTAGACGGTGAAATGAATGGAAATTTCCTAGTGTTCTTGTTACCGCATATAAACGCGGTTATATTTAGAACAAGCGATGGCATTGAAAATTATTTTCTAGTGCCATTTAATCATTAAAACAATTTATTAGAACTTATTAAACAATATATGAACTAAAAATTTATTAAAACTTTTGAAAAATCGTTAAAATAAAAATAAATGGTTTTGGAAAGCGCTCTTGTAGAGTGGTGCAATAAACATTTCATTGATTTGCTTATATTTAAAAAAAAGTGCGTGCGTAAAAAGTACACATATCAGACGTGAAACTTCTTTGGCAAACTAATTTCTAAGTCTTATTCATATTTATACAAATCTAAAACGTTAGACTTCGTTGAATGAATACAAGTAATTTATTGAAATCTCAAATGACGATATGCAAATAAAAATACCATGTGTTTTTTAATTTAAAATTTAGAAAAAGAATTTATGAAATATTTTGATTTTATATTCGTGACGCAAATGAAAACGCCCACATGTTATTTGTAAATATTAAAATTACCTAACCTTCGAATTAATTAGCATAAAAAAGCTGCACATCTTCGTGACGCTAATCACGCGTTTCATCTGTAAAATTTTACCCTTATGCGCGCATCAAAAAGTTTCACTTTAAAATATTTATATTCTCATAATAATACTTCCCTTGCTGTACAACAACATTCTCGAAACCGAGCGATCGTGTGTCACAAAAACAGTAGTAACACGTTAAACGACAACTCAACACTATTTGCAGAGTTGTATTTCAACGTTATCGAATTTCTACTTCATAAACTATTCTGCTGCCGCTCTGTCAGTATGCCCCTTTTATTTGAGTAACAAAAAGTAATGTGTTAGACCCTGGCCAGGAAAAAATAGTCGACACACAGCGTCAGTCCTTTGTGAATAATATTTTGAACAAAAGTGAGAACTAATGTGGATGATACGGTACCCTAGTTCATCCTCTTTGTTTATTTATTTGAAATATATTATTTATAATATATTTTATTGAGAGGAATCTGGTTAAAGATCACTATCAGTATATTTCTTATATTTTTATATTATGCCGTTTATAACGTTTGCAGGTGCTACTTCCAGTTTGATGCTATTCCGGAAATTGTCTCAAGTTTATTTACAACTTCAGTTTAAAATTACTGTTTTGTGAAAAATAAGGTCAGTTATATAAAAGTGACATATTTTCGTTGACGGCCCGAGGCGTTTATATAAACCCCTGTAGATATTCTTTTAATGCGACCTTATAAAATAATCATAATCTGGAAATCGATTCCAAGAAAATTTTAGCTAAATAACTCTGATCAGACATTGCATGCCGATCTCAAGACACTCATCTTGTACTGATTACTTGCAATAATTTTCTTCTATACTTATACGTGCGTACAAAGTACACATGTCAGAAGTGAAACTTCTTTGGCAAACTAATTTTTAAGTCTTGTTTATATTTATACGAATCTAAAACTTTAGTTTTCCGCGACTTAGTGGGTGGGACACAGGAAAATCTGCTAGGTAAGGTAAAGGTAAGTAGCAGCCCATTAACGTCCCACTGCTGGGCACAGGCCTCCTCGCTCATATGAGAGAGGGTTTTTATAGAGCATAGACCCACCACGCTGCTCCACTGCGGATTGGCAGGCATAGTACACAAGTGCACTCTCTATTCCTTCACTCTCATAGTCCGATGTGACGGGAATCCGACACGACCGGAGAGAGATCAGGCGCAGGACCGACGGCTTAACGTGCTCTCCGAGGCACGGGGGTGGATCACACCGCCAACTTCCCAACTTCGGGCAAATATTGAGAAAATCTTAATAGAAAACTCAATATTGATTTTTGAATTGGCCCGACCCGGGACTCGAACCCAGGACCTCATGTCTGTAGTCGAACGTGCTAACCACTAGACCAATGAGGCAGTTGCTAGGTATTTAATGAAATTGAAACAAATGATGAATAGTCTCTAAAAATGCCACGTGTTTTTGACAATATTTGAAATAATTCATTAAATTTTGTATTAGAATTTCAAATTTAGATAAGAGAATTTATTATTAAATGACTAGTGGCAAATTAAAATGCCACATGTTATCTGTAAATATTAATACTACATAATCTTCAAGTATAAAAACGCTCCACATCTTCGTCACCCGTTTCATACGTCAAAATTTTACCCTCAAGCGCCTAATGAAGTTTCACTTCAATATTCTAGTTTTTTTTTTAGTAAAATCACCGAAGCCAGTGAATCGGTTCTTATGAAGCCGGATATTTATAATTGAGTTAATGCCAGCACTCTCGACTCTGAAGTAGACACCGGATGCAACTTGGAGGCGTTCGTTTAAATATTTATTGTCGTTTTGAGGACACGCTCAGCTACTTTTTAAATGCTCTTTTTTAATCTGTCACTAAATTTTACGCTATTTTTAAATTCACAGAGAATTCAGGAAAAGCGGACAACGTTTGTATATCGGAACGGGTCTTGACTTTATTTTCTGATATTCTGCTATTTTTGGAAGTATGTAAATGTGTGGACTTTATTACTCGATGTTTGTTACGAAACTGACAAAAACTTTGTCAGTATGTATCTTAGTATAAAATATTAACTTAAAGACTGAAGGATCACATTTTCTAATAAAAGGTCGGTCTATTTGTCACATCCGACATTTGTTTATTATATGATTCTACAAAATTAAGTTGTTACATTAAATACAAAGGTTTAATTGCGTTATATAACATATTTAAAGAAAATTTGGCTTATTGAAATATGAGGTTTAGATTTCGTAGCCTTGTAGCTAGCGTTTTTTAGTTTTGCATTTAGGTTAGTGATTACTTGTAATGTTTTGAATGATATATCCATAATATCGTACAATTTTCTGATTGTTCAATTATGTTTATATATTCTTCTTCTTATATCTCTATCATTCACGTCTTCAGCTAACTTACTAAATACTAGTTGTTCTTAGCATTTAATAAAGGTTCATGAGGAACAAACTAAGTTACTCGACTCAGGATTTCCAATAGACTCTTATGTATTATGGATGATGCGACTTGTAATAATTATGCTATTCATTCTGGCTGTAGGCGTGGAATATCTCGTCCGCCAGAAAAAATACAAAGGGGATGGTAATTTTAACTTCCCACGAGAAACATTCAATCATTCCGCTCGGTGAAAGTATTTTTATGTACCTATATTTTTAAAATTGACGTTTGGTTGTAGGTCTTTTTATTTCAGTAATGATCGGTTATATCATAAAAGCGAAACGTTCCTAACCATTACCTCATATTTCGAAAATTCGTTAAGAATACTTTTCCACTTTTAAAATTTATTCAGTTTATACAAATTAAATAAGTTGAATAGAAATTACAGTGGCAAAAAAACTACTCTTTATTCGTTATTCATTATTTTATATCGAAATTTTGGTTATATTTTAAGAGGGTATGAATTAATAAGTCGAAATCATTACAGTTGCTTAAAAACCCGCAAAATGTATTCATCAATAAAATTCTCTCTTATTATATTACCCTCACGTACAAGCACAGATTGATTTCGGATATAAATAAATTGTTCATCGAATATTTTTAAATATATACTTGAAAATTGCATCCAGTATTAAATCCTTACAAAACTATTGAAAAAATCATTGAATTACAGCTATGCGACTATCACGCATCGCCATTGATCGCGTATTGTATTCTTATGGAGCCTGCTGCCGTGGTTTACTTTAACTCAAATCTCTCCCAGGTCTTTTTTATTTTTGTAATTGGGTTGTTTGTGTTTGCCATATCAGTGTATGTTAAAAGGAAGAAAAAGCTATAGGAAATTTAAAGCATTATATCGGTATCATAGAAATCGTGTGCCAAATACAGACGTCAAAATCGTTTCATTAACTACTGTAGATAAACATTTAAATAATTATTTGAATTTTCAAATGGTGTGTTAGCAAACATTATTATTTTAATTATTAGATTGCTATTAAATGACTATTTTGCGATGATGATGATGAATGATGATTTGTTTATTATGCTGGGGTCTTGTAATTATATCAGTAAATTGTCTCAGGTTTAATCACAACTCCTGTTTAAAGTCGTCAGTTTCATGACTACTGTGATTGATGGACTTATTATTTTTGAGTGAGGAGTTTAACAGGGGGGGGGGGGATATAAGAAATAGTAGCTCAGGGGAATGAAGGATATTCGACATGTGACAGTTCTCAGTTTGAATAACGTTGTTTACATTTTATTGTGTTATAAGTCATTCTATTTATGGCACGAGAAGAGTAATGTAATAATGAAGAATGGGAGAATAGTATTACTTATTTTACATATTAGTGAGCGACTTTAAAGTGTCACTAGAGTATTATATAAACGGGAATTACTTTCAAGCTTTTTACAAAAAAATACATAAATATTTTTTTTCTTTTTACCTTCATTAATTTATGTAGTTATAATTTAACAAAGTTCTGTATTTTTGTAGGTTTTTACATCGAATAGGCATCTTAGCGTCATTGTAATTCTTGTAGTTACAATTCAAAATAGCTATAGAAGTAATTTTATTCGTATATTTTATATATAATATTAATTATCATTCGTAATCCGGTTTATTAACTGCGGGCCAGGCTTTTTAATCTCATTATCAAGTTTTAATTTACTGAGCATTATCGCGACTTATGCTTTGTGAAATATTCCATATAATTAAACTTGAACTAATAGCAGTAGTACTAATAGTATTCGTGTTGGCATTAAAAAATTATCAATTAACACTTACAAAATGTCCACAAAAACGGTCTATAATTGCCCATTGGATAGACACGTTCTTCTTGTAAAATTTATGTGCCGATTGTTTTCTAAAATCCTTTCTCTTATGAGTGAAGACACCTGTGCCCAGTTGTGGGACTTAAGCAAGCTACTCCTTACTTACTTAGAGGAAAACATGATGGGAATACCTATTCAACTCGTTAGCAATTTTATATTAATATTTCTAGCATGCCAACTAGCAATAGAGCATTTAATGACATCATAAAATCTTACTTATCTTGTTATAATGCCGTTCATTTATCTTCTTATTTAGGACCGGTGTTAAGAAAAAACTATTTCTTCTCGCTATTATTCAATGATATTTATACTTATCTGTATTTTATAATGTTTTACTATCTGAAGTGGGATAGTTAATGTCACATGGCGCCACCCTTATGATGGGACGCAATAAACCGCCGGCTACGAGTGCATCGGAACGGCTCTCCATTACTGAGCATTAACTATTAATACCTCGAATCCACTGTCGCGTATCGAGTAAATACACTTATCCCTTTAATATACTTTATTCATTTATCACGTATACCTTCCCCGGTGACTTTATTGTCCCATTCATATTTGTGTAATAATCTTTCTATCATTATAATAAAACTTGATGCATTAATTTTGTAGGTATGCAAATAAATATCCCAATACCATGAGATTATTAAAAAAGTCTTTGTTAAATATGCTTCGCTCTTTATAATTAGTATTACTTTACGACAATGCCCTCGATACTTTTTATATTTTGCGATTATAGAAAAAAAAATGGATGTACTCTCTAGCTTCTTATAGTGAGCTTGGAATAACAAGTCAAGTATAATATTACTAGCAATGCCCCGCGGTTTCACCCGCGTAGATACAGATTTCGTTGTAGTTGAAAGTCTACTAAGTCGGACTATAGATTTATTTTCGTTAACATAAAAGTTTTATTTCACTTAGTTTTTAATTACTTCTTTTCAGATTATAAGATACACACTCACATTTATAATCTAAATCGATATACAGATTTTACTTTACGACGAATATATAACTAATTAGTACATTTTTAAATTCGTTATATTTTTTTGAATGGAATGTCCGATTTTAATCATTTAAAAAGGTACATGTATGAATACTGTGGTTAGATTATTGCCTGCACTTTTGTTAACTTTTGAAATGCAAAAAAAGTAATTAAAGTGGCATAACTACAGTAGTTGGACATATGGTCTCCCGGACTTTTTTGTATATATTTATACTTTCTATAACATTTTAGAATTTTTATGTTCTATTATCTATAGTTTCTCAAGCGCACGCAATAACAGATTTTATATGACCAATTTATTCACACCTTGGGTTATATTAATGCATGTTTTTAAGGATTCGTATTTTTTGTTTTGAGAAAGTAATATAGTCTACGAGTATGTCGCTCAGCATAGCTGCAGCTTCCTACTAGGGAAAAAATATTTTTAAATCGGTTCAGTAGTTTTTGTGAGAGAACGTTATAAACATATATACTTACATACAAAAAAAAAACAAATGTTTTCTCTTTCAATATTAGTTTAGGTAACTTAAGATTGGCGTATGTTCTCATTTAGAAACCGGGTGATTTATATATCTATTGAAAGGTCTTTCTATGTAGGTTTTTAGTTTTAAATATTTTTGAAAAGTAAACCTGTAAATAGTAAGCAGCGCTTAGTTTTATAAAAATAGTAATAAGTTTGCTCCAGACAAATTTTATCGAGGAAATAGATAAAATTTCACATATGACGTATTAAAAGATGAATCGCCCCCGCATACCCACTGGAATCACGGGTGTAATAACGTCATTACTTATTATGACTTGCATTATCCTCGCCGAGATAAAATGAAATAGATCCTTCATTTTGTCTAGTTTTTATATTAGGTCCTATATTTTATAATCAGTAAAAAGTGGATTTATTATTGACAGCATCATCTTAATGGATTGCTCATATTTGTAACCAATGCAAGCATAAGTTTCTATATTGTTATGTAGTTTAAGAAATAAATAATTTTAATAATCTTATTAACTAGCCTCATTCTTAACCGTATCTTTTTATAAATAGTACATCTATTTATCCAAATTAGATTTATCTCCATACTGCTGTCGTTAAAAATAAAAATATTGCAATTTTCGAACATCTATAAATCTAACAGTTGCCTAATAAAAACGAGGAATGACATGACTCCCTCCTTCCTTAATACGGATTAGGGACCGGCAAATAAGGTGTCTCCTTTAATTTTTATGTACGTATATTAAGAATTATTTTCCTCGTATATGCCTCTAACCTGATTCTAAATTTCAATTGAAGTAACATGAATAAAATTCATGTCCATTTCTGTTCCGTATTATACGAATTTTTGAAATTATCATTACACTGAGAGATACATTTAAACGTCTTACTTAAGCAATTTTTCGCAAAATAAATTAAATTTGTGGATTAATGTGTGATGAAATTGTATTATCTTTAAGGGCAATCATTCATTGATGACCATTGATGTTGAAATCAGTTTTAAAGAATTATGATTCTTTATTTATTTAAACTTAATTAAATTTAAAAAATGTGTGTTATTGATATACAAATTTTAAGGAGATTTATATAGAGATAGTGTAGATGGATAGTTGTAACTGTAAAAATATATCTGTTAGCGTAAGTCATATTCTAGAATCTTTGATAAAACAGATTATTGTAAATCGTACTCGAGTGAGGTACGCATATATAGTATATTTCTTGGATTTTCTGCATTGAGCTATATGGGGCAAACCTCATTGTTTACTCACCCCAACTGAGCCCCGAGATTCCGATTTACATAGAAAACTGAGCTAAAACTCACTGTTTTGCACCAACAGCCCGACGTGGAGGTCCATAATTAAAATATATCGCGCACAATGAAATTCATATTATTTTTATATTCTAAGTAAGGGTTATATTGCATTCGCTGATAGTAGGAATTGATAAATAAACTGACTCTTGTAATACTATCAGGTAACAGTGAATTGTCAAGGATTTGCAAAATTGACAGAATACTGAATGTTGAGGCCATAGTATATAGTGGCAGGATCGACCGAGCCGCTCTATTTCCACATTTGAATTTAGAGTCGTACTGAAGACTAGTGCAGACGGTATAATTTCATTCGGGTCACCGCATATTGCATAGCTAATCTTAGACCATCCTAGTTGAGAATCGGTTAAATATTGGCCTATATAATATATATAAACAAAGAGTTATATATATATAAAAGATATCCAGGTATTTATTGACTCATCATGATATCTCTGGAACCATAAGGCGTAGAGACTCAAAATTTGGTAGGAATATTCCTTTTGACGAGTAGAGGTCAGCAAAGAACGGATTTTACGAAATTTGACCCGCCAGGGAGGTTGAGGGGGGGGGGGGGGTTAACTATTGACTCATCACATAAGGCGTTGAGACTTGAAATTTGGTAGGAATATTTTCGCCGAGTAGAGGACAGCTAAGAACGGATTTTACGAAATTGATTGAAACTTGGTACAGCGATAATCTACAGCCTGAAAAATTACTATAAACTCTTTGCAATAATACACAGCAAATAACTCATTGAAGTATTTACGAGTATACGTATGTTTATATTTGTAAAGCAATTTGCCTAATTTTCTTATATTGACAAAACACGAACACCAGTGATATTACAAACATTTGAAAATTTGACCTTGTTATTATACAATGCGAGTTGCATCTTAGAAAACTTTTAAGCTTGTGTATTTATGTCAAATTATCCTAAGGGAGTTTTTGTTACTTAGGCGTTCGGTATGTTTACATTTTTGACTTTAATACTTTGCGCCTTTCTTTGCCCATCGTTTGGTGGGCTGTGTCGACAGTAGCACCACACTTGTGGCAGGTGGCCGATGGCTCAAAACCAACGATTTGGTGCAGGTATTTTCTGAGGCAGTCGTGATCGGTTAGCACCTACACCTAATGATAGGATAGCCATCCGTGTCGTCTGCCCCAGCCATTGCTCCAACTAAGGGCGTAGTGCCCCTACTATCGCCCCACCAGCTACAGGGGACGCGAGCTCCTCCTTCCATGCTTGGATTAGGGCTCTGTTAGCAAGAATCTTGACCCGCCAGACTTCGATGATGATGTATGATATCGATCAAAAGTTTTTAAATGTTTCAGCAAATTAAAGAGCTTAATAAACACTCAAATATACGCCACATTTAATCTTGACATTTCTCGGTATCAATACCGCACAGATATTTTAGACAGATATATAGCAGTCGTCTGGATTATTTCTAGTACATTTAAAAGCTTCCCGAATTTCGATACCACGACGACACGTCAACGCTCCGCCATTAAGCTAATGCATTTCGCGAGCTTATATTAAACGCTACTTAAGCCTCAAATCCCGGTATAGGGTGGCGGAGGTAAACAAATGGTGCAAGTGACGTGTTTTATAAGGCCTTATAACGCGACGTAATGCGACAAAAGTGAGGATGTCATACTTAAAAGGGAATTTGGTTTTATGTTTCATGTTTTGTATTTGCAAATGTGTGCCGATGTTCATTATTCTTAGGATGACGTGGCTTGTTTTCGTCATCATATTTAAAAATGTGGTAGTAGTTTATGCTATCGGCGTTAATTTATTTATTTATACACGTAATTTTACCTTAAAAGTTATACATTTTAATAAACTTAACTAAATAGAGAAACAAAGCACAACAGGCGGTCTTGTCGCTTAATAACGATTTCCTCCAGAAAACCTTGAGTTAAAAATCTACAATTAGCGAAGAAGGAAGGTAGGCACTAACATAAATATGAACATGTTAATATATATCACATATATAATATGTGAATATATACATATAATGTCAACGCTTAACTCTACTGCAAGATATAGTGCTTTTTTGTCAGGTTTTAATGGTCGCTAGCAATTTTGCCTCCCGGATATGACGAGATAGCGCATTCCATAGTTTGGTCGCCTGGACAGCAAATAAATGGTCATAGAATTTTGTTCTATTATAAATGTATTTTGTTAATCCTCCTTGACGGTTTGATTTTATTTGGGTTTGTTGTTGTTGGGTGGTTTTAAAAATGGCAAGTTGATGGCCTGGTTAGCGCAATGGTGCGAGTACTCATTTTGCTAGCAGAGGCCCCGGGCTCGATCTCCAGTAGGGCGAATTTAAAAATTGTATTTTATAATTTATCTCAGTCTGGGCTGGTGGGAGACTTCGACCATGTCTAGTTACTACCCTATCAGCAAAAACGTATCGTCAAATAAAGATATTTCTGTTCCGATCTTACCAGATTAGTTCGCTTCCACCCTAAACTGTATCGTCATTCACCATCAGGTGAGTTCACAGTCAAGCGCTTCACAGTAAGCAATAAAAAAATGGCAATGTTATGACAATTCAATCCGGATTACCCTATATTTGTACAAGACGGGAAACTACAAGAGTAATGTCGCCGGCCAACCCATTTGCGATTAAACCGCTTTAAATTTCACAACCTTAAGGTTTACGTTTAAATAAATATTATTATGATCATAATTTAAAGTTTTTAGCAATACATTGGAGGGAACGTATTAAATTGGATTACAAAAATCAGGTAACTTTTTTGCAGTTCGTACTCTTAGTTTACACACTTATTCATCGTCATCGGCTACTTAAATTTGTAAACACTGATTGTTATATAACATCATTTTGCAGAATCAAAATCTTCTTAATGTTTATCTCCGAAAATGTATTTTCAATACTCTATAAACGACATATTTTTCAATTATATTTTCACAATTTAAAAAGCAGCGGTACAAATTTCTACTTAGTGAAAACGTGACTACAGAGTAATGCTTTGTCTTAAGAACTAGCATTTTTCTCTAAAAATAATGAATTTTAAGCTTATTTCATAAATTGAGTTTGAAAATTTGACTTCATGGGATATAGAAATTGTATTGTAACGGGAAATGGAAATAAATTAATAGCTTCTCATAACTTATCAATAAGGATATTAAGACTGCTGTTCGCTAACGAACTTTCCGCTTCCAGATAATGATCATGTTGCATCAAGCGAGGACTAAAGACTAGTTTACATCAATATACTCGATTAAGCTTTAACGCCTGTCGAACCTCCACAGCTTAGACAAAATATTTATTTACACAGTACATATGTAATGAAGTTTCCCTTCTAAAATATATTATGCTTAAATTTATAAACTAGTTATAACTTCATCAAGTTAATGCATACGTACTTAGTTGGTCTATTTATTTGAGGGTTAAGCTTGGTGCGTATTAAAAACAATTCTCTTACATTATTTTAATGTATAATTTGCGCGAAATATGTTACATTCGAGTAAACAATTTCTCTTTACTGTAAATAGTTGTTGTATAGAACTCATATTCTGAATATCTTTAGCTTTGTGTGGATTTACTTTGTCAAAAGTAGATAAATCTTTTTTATTCCCAGGTTAAATCCAAGAAATTTGCTTGGTTTAGTAAATTGTGTGATATTTACTATATCGCAGCGCAATATGTAAACCGCTTGCAGTCTTAACTGTACGAAATTTTATTAATGGCAATTTTCATTTAGATGGGGCTTACCTCGTGGTCCACAAATTCTCAATTTTATGGGGTTTACCAACAAGGTTATAAAGATATTGTTATTATCGAAGTCATAGTTATAATTTTGGTAGCATCTGCGGAGAAGTACGGCACCATTGTATTTCTACACTCGTATTGATAATAACTTCAAGTTTGTGTCTTACAGACATGAGGCTGGTAGTTTCGTATAGCATTTTATGGTAAGTTACGTGAGCGAGATGGTAAATAGCTGAGTGAATACAACGAAAAAAGAGTTCATTTATTTTGCATGTTTCTGTTTTTTCTGAGGGACAGTTTTATGAATATGTTATATATTCTCCTTTGCCTTACCTCTGCTTCTTTGCCTTAATAGTTTAATTAGCAGTAATACAAGATAATTCTTTGGTAACAGTTGTTTATCTTTGTGCCACAAGCACCCTCATCGGTTCATATAATACATGTATAAGAGATGGGGAGATCTATTAGTGTTGCGTGTCATTGTGACGTTCTCTAAGAGGTAGGAACCTCAATCACAACACATAGATATATGCATACGTTTTTAAAGTTTTTATACATAAGATTTTCATTGAAATAGGTTTTTTTTAGAGTATATATTGCATTAAAACCTGGCCTGATGATTTCGTACTATACAGGTTGTCCTTATACGATGTCCCAATTGAAAATCAGTTGGCGAATGGTATAGCATTCTTATATTTACCGGAAATATAAATTGATAACTGTTTAGATGTTATATCTTATAACACCAGCATTCTGCAAGGCATCAGCAATCAAATACCTGTCCAGGCATTTAGAAACGTTGATAACGTCGGAATTAATACTATATTACTCAGTGATAATTGAACTTTTTAGGTAAAAGAAATTATAAAATAGGTTTTATATTATTTTTATCAGGAACAAGTAAACTAGCAAATCTTTTCCTTTTAAAATTCTATTGTAAGTGTCTATATCTATAAATCTATACCGAATAAAAATGTAACTATGCTTACTTTGCTAATACAATTTTTTATTTGGTATTGACAGATTTAAAATTTAGACTTGTTGTAATAGTAGGGGGAAAACGTTACCTTAATAAGTTTAGGGCCGTAAGGAAAACACAATATACAAATTGGTCGACGAAAGTATACGATTACGAAAGTATATTTCCCGTGAACGTGAACATTTATGAGCCGGCCATTTAAATGATGAATGATAATATGTGTATACTCTAATGCTGTTACCCAAGGTTGTTAGTATGCTTTAATGATGTACGACAGTGTGACAGTATAAAACAGTTAGAAAGTAAGGCTTCTAACTTTATATATTTAAGTATAAAGATTCGCTTCCATAAACGTTTCACGTGTGTACGTCTTTATAGAACAACGAAAACACTACAAAGTATAAGTTTTGAAATTTATTCATAGATAAATACTTAGTTAAAACTTCAGCGTAGTCTTTTAGATCTCCATTAGATCACAACCTATCGATGACATTACAACAACGACTAAGTTATTGGCCCTAAATGTGAATTGTAGGACCAAATTCGAGGCGACGTTCGCAGCGTTCTCTTACGTATTTAATAAATAACATTTACAACATAAAGACTGACTCGGACTTATTTAGTCCCACTAAAGATTTATAGTTTTGAACAGAGTAAAGCTCTTTAAAATAGGTACTTTAGAATAATTGCTTAGTGAAATTTCTTTCATTAACAATCCTCTCGACACTTTATAACCATTAAAGATAATTCACTTTTTACCTAATGACTGTGTTACCATCTTAGACTTTATTATCACATCTCGCCATGTAAGATCACCGTAAGACTTTAATTTGTACACAATTAAAAATTTAATGTGTGATAACATGAAATTCAGTATACTTAATGATTCTATATGTAAATTATAGTGTTGTGTATTATTAGCGCGAAATTGTAGCTCATATTAAAATATTACAAACGAGTGATGAAAAGGCTAGCAAGTGAGAATGAATTGTTAATTTTGACGACGTCAAATAAATTATTAACACCGAAAATGAACCTAGAAATTTATGGAGCTAAAATTAACATTGTTAATCTATTCTTAGTTGTATTTTCCAAATTTTCTTGCGAAATTGCACCAATTGTCTGCTACCAAATACTTAATAATACTTTTCTATATCAATAGACCCCAGTCAAACCAAGTAATATAAAAATTAAAATTAATGTGAATTCTTACTTAAAACTGCATTAACCTCGAATGGAAATGACTACAAGTTTAATAAAATGTATTTAAACTTGAGTGCAATAATTTACCAATATAATACCAAAAAAAAAAAAAACAAAAATAATTTACCAATGATCGAAAATTATTTTTTATTCCTATTATTAAAATGGGCCTAGTAAAAATACTCAAAGTTACTCAGCGTCAAAACGCAGCGTCGGCAGACCCCCCACCAGGTGGGCTGATGACAACAGGCGGGTCGCCGGCAGCCGCTGGATACAGGCGGCGCAAGATCGGGCCCAGTGGAATTCAATAGTCCAACAGTGGACGTCCATTGGTTGAGACGACGACGACGACGACGACGACGATCGAAAATTTAAGCAAGATGTACAAAATATATATGGGAAATGTGAACTAATAGTAAGAAAATAAATTGTAAAAAAAGTAAGTCAAAAACGCCTGATGAAATGAAGTGTTCCGAACGCGATACAATTTAGCATAACGAACAACTGTTCAAATATGTGTCCATCATGACAATTTCATATAATTAATAATTAGATCAGTTATTGCTTCAATTATTAGATTTTTAATCAAGTCTTATCTAGCAATTGAATTAATATTCCTTTGTGAACAGATTTTCGGAACTGTTTAAATTAGATGTTGATATAATTCTATAGATATTATCATAATACGTCGTAATTTGGCACTCTAAGATCGTTTGAACATTGACGATGGTTGGTATTATCCCAGGCTTTAGCATCAATAATCTGTTGGGATTATGTATATACAATATATATGATATATATATATATATATATNATATATATATACACACACACACAATAGCTTTTATATCGAAACCCACATGAGATCCTTTAGACAACGATCAACTTTATAAGTACTCTCGTTTCAGATTCTTTGCAATAAGAAATGGGTCTTATAATGACTTATCGTAGTCTCAATTAAAATATAACCGAAATACCAAGAAATGCGGGTAGGCCGCTGAAAAAGAGCCGCGGATTTTAATTTTTATACGGATTTCGGAGAGAAAATTTCACGGCCCGGTGCCCCCTTATTTGTCTCAACAGTTTCTTATGTCTGTTCCTCCAAAGCCTCTTTGCGAAAGCCGAGGCTGACAAAAAAGGATGGGCGCATCCAAGACGTCGGCCGCTCTTTGTAAATCATTATTATTTTACTTTATCGTCATGCTAGTTGCTTTGTGCGACATAAGAAAAGGCAGCCTTGCGCAGAAATTATGAATACCTTCAATTTTCTAGATTCCTTTTACCGATATTTAAAATCGTATTATTTTTTTATTGCGCGTGCGCGTAATCTTTTTTCTAACAGAAGTCATGGGTTCGATTCCTGACACGGAATTATTAGGAAATTGCATTGTCTAATTGGTCTAAGTCTTGTGGGAGGCATCGGTTGTGCCAAGTCACCACTTTTCCAACAAAGACGTACAACCATACAAAAAAGAGATTGCGTTCTGATAAGATGTTGTGTAGAAACCATAGGTTAGTACGATTACATCTTAGAGTGTATCATTGTCTATCCTCAGCTGAGTATATAGAAACAGTTTTGTTTTTGGTTTTTGGATACTGTTTAATTTGTTACAATCCATGGAAAGACCATTTAATACATGTTTAATGTTGACATCTTTTGAAAGTTAAGAAAATTGTACCGACATGTGTTCTTAAAACGAAATATTTTATAACTATCTAGTGTGTTAAAGTACGGTGACGTCTTTTAATGCTTATATAACTTTGCCGCATCTGCTGAACCGTCTCTTGTTAAATCGCTGATATCTTCTAAGATATGCATTTTAATGAAATGTTATTCAACACAGTTTTGATCTACATGAAATATACAACGTAACATATAACACTTTTTTTCGTGAAACATAAAAATTGTTAAAAAAAAAAGAATGTTTATTAGGAATAAAATTAACTAAGGTATAAGACATGTATAGCTATTACAATTCAAATTTATATTTACGTATATTGATGATGTGCCATCTACTGATATTTACAAAAGCTAATTATGATAGAACCTAATAAGAAAAACTAAGAGAGAATTAAAAATAAAGGATAAGAAACAACATTTTGTAAACTGAAACAGAAGAATTGGAATGCCTTACATTGACGTTTAAAACAGACTCATTAAAAACTGGCACCTCAACGCTGCGGGAGCCCCATTCAGACCTATATCTTGATCAACATGTTAAGCTTAGATCTTATTTAGATAGCATTAAAGTCGTTAATCGCCTGTAATTGTAACGCGAAAGTCTCAATCGTTGTAGTTAGCGAGGAACCGCGGCTGAATAGGCGCTCGCCACAACTGACAACAAGATTATCAAGTTTTAACGAATAAAAGAGGTGATTGGTTGTTACTAAGTACTAAAGCCTCATAAGTAGGTATATAATTTACCTGCAAAGTGCACATTTCTCTCATGCACAAATGCATCACTTCGAGAGAAATAAAAAGAGCACCTGGTTTTATCAATTAACAGATAATTATTTAACACAAAATATGTAAAAAAAGAAATAAAGTTCTACATCATTTAGGACGGCGAAATGAACTTCTTATACTTATTAATTACATTAGAAAGCAATACCTTTTACGTGAGCTTTTAATACATGCCTCTAAATAATTTTTGCACAGATGATCATTAGTTAAATACACTTAGTATTAAGTGAAACCATTGTAGGTATAGTCTACGACACTTTTGCTTTGTTCTAATATACAATCAAAATCCTAACTTTGCCAATAAAAGTAATATGCGTCAAACAACTTATTTGTTAGGTTTTTCTTACATATTACAATTTTCGTGTTCTTGAGCTTTTATTGATATCCTCTAAAGATTTTTAACTCTAGTATTAAACATATTTGTATTTATATACAAGAACTAGATAACTGTGTCAATCCTTCGCAGTGGGTCAGTTTGATCAGGCTCAGGTAGTAGAATATCACGTGACCAATAAAATATATTTTAACATTTACATAAAATAAAAGTAACTATCACTTGAAGGCTTGTTCCATAATTAGGTCATTGACGCTAGTGAAGATGAGTGGAGTGAATGTTTCTTAGAGATATCCTTTAAATACCGTAACTTTGATGTATTAATTAATTTGTCACGGAAATATTTCACAAGATCGACATTTTATTGATTGTTTTCGGATAAGAGAATAAATGATCAAGGAGCGCAAGATACAAAAACTGTTTTATTTTGGAAATCTTCAGTTGTCACTGAGCATATATATCATTCCGACAGCCAAATCGTTCTTTCTGCCAGCTTTTTTTTGAATGAGGCGACGAAATTATGCCGGGTAACCGAAATTTCATACTATTTTATATGGAAAAACGTTAAACAAAATACAAAGACATTGCTATACATTGCCAGTGTACTTGCGTTTCTTTACGATTAATAGATAGGAGTTCCGATGGAAGTTAAGTCTCAGTACAGACCGACAATATCAATATAAAATCAATTTGTAAACCTTTAACGGAATAATTAAGATGTCTTTAATCTTTGTATACTTCATTTCTTAAACTTGTAATGGACGAAATTTCAATGTACATTAAATAATATCTTTGAATTTTATCGTTAGATGTAAAGTCTATGATATGATATGGATGATAAAATAAAGGATTTATAAAATGATTATTTAAAGCTTAAAAAAACATACTGCAATGATTTTTTGTTTATAGTAAACTTTTAACGCGTACAAGTAATGAAAAAATTAAGTATTTGCCATCTTACATTGATTAAAATAATACGTCATTCTTCTGATGACACTGATCATGACACAAATTTGAGTTTATTGTTTTATTTAAATCGGTCTCTGATACGCTTATGAATTTTAAGTAAATTCCTTGCGTCAATAATGATTTCCGTGATCATGATCGCGATCCTACCATGATGTTATTAAATTATTCAAGGGTCATCGGTTTCTGATACTCGTGCTATTGAGACAATTTGTACAATGTTTCGAATGTTTCTTTGGCAAATAAATAATTATTCCATTGTATTTTAATAAAAGCGTGTTTAAAATACGCGAGTATTATGTGATTAAAAATTTAAATAAAATAAATTGTCTGCAATTTTGTTTTTATTACGAAATTGCGATTTCAATGATACGGGGCAACAAAGCAGTTAATTGAAACAGTGAGCTGGTGGCTACGGGCTACGGGCGGCATCGCCAGTGCTACGACGCTCGTCGCGTAGACTGCACGTCACGCTACGTTGTAGTTGATAAGAGTGTGTGAACGTATTTACATGTAATGTGCTGGTGTTATACGACTTATAGTTGGAAAGCGCATCTTTGATAATGGGTTTAAATAAACCAATATTTTATCGTTCTTTTCATTGTGTTTGCTCCATAAAGTGAGATTCGTTGTGTCTATATAATTTGAGAGAGCGTATTATTTTACCTGAAGGTTCGATTAGGCATGGATTCTGCATGCGTTCTACCGTTTTCGTAAGGTAACATATGCAAACAGGAAATTTTTCGTCTTATATAATTACATTTCAAGTTCATACAAACTATGCTACATATCAGTATGAAGGACTTTATGGTACAAAAATCACGTAAATTTTAATGATAGAAAATTTATTTAATAAAATATAACGAGGTCAGTAAAAGTTTTGAAAATCCTTTTAATTTGGTACTTCGCCGACTACTCGACCTCCTCACACTCGTGTAGTATTGTATACGTGTAAATTATTTAACGATGCTTACATTTAATTTAAACGTAATTCTGAATATATTTTTATATACTGGTGTACTGTTTGTGTCTGTTAATAAATATAATAAATACTCGTAAAATTTCAATACAACTATTCAATTCGAAATTGCCAACACTTACCAGTGAAAGCTGCATTCGAAACGAACACCAATTACGGCGTGTCAGTGGCGATTCAAGCGCCGTTTAAAATGGCGAATTACTTCAATCAGCTTCGAATTGCAACTAAAAATGCTGCATCGGGAATTAAGAATGGATTATACTGACAATATGAATTGTGAACCTGTATTGAAGTAGTATTTTTTTTTGCTATTTATTGATAGACTTTATTACTTAGTGATTATGATCAATCATGTTTAGTTTTGATTTTAGAATCTTCCGCTTTCTCACAGTAAATATTGCTTGTCTATTAGATGATCTAAATTTCTTACAACATGCTCGAGAAGGTCTCTTTTATATAGGTTAGAATATATCCTTATAAATTTGTAATTGAAAGCCTTTTATTTTTTTATTACGTAACTAACGTGATATTTAATTCAAGCGAGCCTAATTTTGCAAGATGTGACATTAGTATGTGTACGAATATGAAAAAAATGTGTATTTATAAATTTGCTCTTGACAAATGAAATGATTAAAAAAAATAATGGTTCTTTATGTTTTGCAATAACAGCCAGGCATTAAAAAGAAATTACCTGACAAACTACTTCCGGTCGAACATTAAAGAAATCTATAATTTACTGTATTTTTAAAAACTACAACAAGCTAGTGTATTTCATTAGGTAGTATTTTGTTAATTTTATGATTTATTTGCTTTATAAAATAGAACAACAGATTACTTTCCCATTTAAAAAAAATTGTTTATTCTAATAAGCATTACTTATAATTTTATAATTATTTATATTTACAAATATGAAGCGCTGACCTGATTCGTGTTAAAAGAATCCAACAATCGAACCATTCAAGAAGCTTCCAGAAAGTTCTCAATGTAAGATCATATATGTTGTAAGGAGAGCTTCATACTCTGGTAGTAATTTTAGAAGTTAAGTATAAGCCTTCGAAGCTTGCCAATGAAATAAGAGTCGCGTGAGTCTGAGCTTCAAGTGATTCTCTATGAGTGAAAAGTTTGCGCACTGTTGTGGATCATTAAAAAGCTCTTCCTTTCCTTACTTTTATTTTTATATTTATTTATGAACACCAACAGCACATACTACATACATACATAAATTTCTATTATCAAAAAAATATGTGGAATATACATAACAGATTGATAATCGGTTTCCTTACTCAGTAAGTAAATAGTAGAATTTTGTAATATGCTATCAGAGGGAGGGTGTTAAATCCTGAAGCAACGTTTCCATTTAAAGTTCTGTAAAGTAGAAAGTCATTAAATACGTGAAATCAAGGAAAAGCGGAAAGTAGTGCCGTTTCTTAGGATTAGCTGTTAGTGAGGTCTTGCGTGCTTAGTGTATCGACCCCGATTACAGCAGAAACTTGATATAGTTTGACTCTTTGTCTGCACTGACTTAGCCCGAACTGTATCTGAGTTCCTCGTAGTTTAATAGAGTTCAATGATATTATGTTAAAAATTGGGTTTTTGAGTCTCAAGAGTTATGCAATTGGTAAAAAGAGCCTAAAACCATGGTATTAGAGAACTATGTCATAGCCCTCATTATATCAGCCTCTCATAGTTAGATTAAAGTTTGCTACAGAAGGAGTTCAGTTAAAACTTATTATTTCATATTAAATTTTCTTCGTCTTTAATCTACTTTATTGTATTTCTAATAAACCGTTAATATGGCTTTTTTATAATACTGAAATATCAACACAGATCAAGTTTTAATTAAATTTTATGGCTAAAGTTCATAAATTTTGTTATAAGAAAAAATATATATTAGTCAAGTTCAGCGAATATATTGTAGCAACGTTACTAATCTATTAATGTTAGTATTTTTTTTGTAATCCGATCGCTTTTTCTTAGTTTGATAAAGATTGTGAGTAGAAAACAATTTATGGCTTTTCATTTTCTTTTTGATTACACCTCATGCTTTTGAGGCACCAATATTTCAAATTCATCTTTTTTATACGTTTAAATGTATATGATACTTTTGTTACATCGAGAACAATGAGCTACCATATCATGTTATGTTATTGAAATTAAATCGATGTGTTAAATATATTTTACATGAAGGGATTTAAAATGTTATAATAATCGATGTAAACTTTTTCTCTACATTCATCAGAAGTACTTGTTGTGTGTTTCGAAAATAAAACACTATTAACATTTTATACGAGTAGTAAAAACCTTAAGGGCGTCATAACGAGCAATTTCTACAGCTGTCACAGTGTTTCATGGACGGTTATCGTTGATAAAGTACTTCGCATTTTACATCTTAGTGTGGCACGGAAAGAAGTCACACTTATGATTGCGATAATGTATATATTGTGGACATATTTATATGTAATTTAATCTTATATATGTATTATAGAACTAAAATAAACGATATTTTTCTCATTCGCAGACGTATCCTTTATAATAATACGATATCAAGGATTATATTATGAACAAAGGAATCATTGACAAGTCACAAATTTTTATTGCATTAAATAAAGACACTTTATATTCGTTATATATATATTGGTTATTACTATATATAGGAATCCATTATTATATATATAAAAATTTACTCTGAAAAATTTTAAGTTGTGTTATGACGTTATTTTGTAAACATGAATCGAAATATTTTACGAATTAATCGACCTGTAAAATTGAACTCTTTACAGGAAGTAAATAAATGCAGTTCCATACACGAGTATATCGACGAAATTTCTGTTTAAACAATATTTAATTTGGTATACCAACACTTTAGTTATGACAATAAGGTTTTAATTTAAGTTTTCCTATGAAATAGTCACGTTTAGACAATTACGTTAAAAGTGCTTATTATAATTTAAAAAAGACCTAGACAAGGTAGGCGGGGTCTTAACGGTTTAAAGAAAATTACTTATGGATTAAAATTATGCTTATAATATCGCAAACGAGCAAGAAGATTTGTAAAACGTTGTGTTATTTTCAGATGATCAAATCATTCATTATGGTGTTTTAATTCCCATTTACAGTATCATATTTATAGGATAATATACACTGGTATAAGGTTCTATTAAAAAGCTCAACATATTTTTACGAATGTACTTTTTGCCGCTAGAATAATCTCGAATCAATGTCATATTTAATGTCCTCATTATCCTTGCTGTCAGATATACAGAAAAATCTTAAGAAATCGCGAAAGAAAATGTACATTTCCGATTCGTCCGTTAAAATATTGACATTTATGGTAATCGGCACGCTCAGAATTTTTGGTTCTCCCTCAACAAAATAATGACTACAAAATTCTTTTTGTGCATTAGAATATTCTTCGGCTTTCTCTTCATTATAAGTTCAACTTTCTTAAAATTATTCGTCGCGTGTCTCATTTGGCCGTTTTCTATGTTGCGTGATCGGCGTCAATATCGCGCCTGACCCCCGTCCTGATAGTAGTTTAGTTTTTATGATAATATTACACCAATTACACCAAATATATCATTTCATAGAAGCATAGTCTCAATCACATGAACGTTCCTATAGTTGCGACCACTAACACACCCCGAAACCACAAATCTTAATTGGCATTAGTAATTACTGTGAGCTTTGTATATGTGGTAGTTACTTAGCAGAGGACAAAAAAATCCTTTAATTCTGGAGTCGATCAGTAATCTAAGCTAATGTAAGTATGTATATTTGTAACGTTTTCACACAAAAACTGCTAGACCAATTCCAAATTTTTTTTTACTACTAGAAAGTTACATTTTCACTCAGTGAAATAGGTAATATTACTTTTAAAAAAATATGGATCCCTAATAAAATGCATTATTACATCCCAAGGTGGGAATAAATTGGTCACATAAACTCTTATCATTGCGTGCACCGGGAAAAGTATTGATGATAGAATAAAAAATGTTCTATAATATTATAGAAGGCATTAATATCTACAAAAAAGTCCAGGATATCATATGTTCAACTACTGTAGTTATTCTATAACTACTTTATTACATTTTAAAAGTTAGTCGACAATAATCAAACCATATTATTAATATCTCTATATCAATCCTTATCCGATTAAAAGTCAACCATATTCCAAGGATACCAATGATACTCGACGATATACCTATACTGTTTTTATTTTTATTAAGCTAAAATTACTGAAGCGATGTAAACAATTCTTTCATTGCCGAATTCAAGAATCTTTCAATGCTACAGGTATAGTTAGACTATTTTTTAATTTGCTAATGTTGGACATTCTACGTAAATTATGTTACGAATTAAAAAAAATATTAGTTAGATATCTATTCGTTGCAAAGTTAAATCTGTATATTGATTAGATTATTAATGTAAAAGATTAAAGGAAGGAACAAATTAAATCTATAGTCCGCCCTAGTAGACTTTCCACTGCCACGAGATCGTTATCTACGCGGGTGAAACCGTGGTTCATTGCTAATATTTTATAACGCGATATAAACTGCAATTATAATGTCAATAAGACTGAAATTGAAAAATACAATATTGTGTATTGAGTCTATAAGCTAGATGAGGTATGTAAACGAAATTCAATATTATATGCTTTATATAGATTATGTAAGCTATTTACCTATATTCATATTAGGGTAAGTATATTGTATTCGTTAATTTTCATAGGTTTACTTTTATCATAACTATAGTTTATAGATAAATGTGTTATTACATTACGGTAATATAACTAGAAACAGAAATGAGTTTTGAATGGGCTTAATTAGCCCACTTGTCATCGTCATACAGCGTACAGATATTCAATTTAATACTGGAAAATTGATTCTGTTATTTCGCAGTTCATTGTTAATAGAATTTTTTTGTACACTTTTGTTCTAAAAATTTAATTAGGTACGTAATCCCTTCAAAATGGATTATATTAAATATCTACGATTTGAATTAGGTAATACTAATGGATGACAAAGGAAAATATATTTATTAAGCTGCCAGTAAATATAGCATTCTTGTTTATTATATGCTGACGACAAAATGTATAAATAACTTAAATATAAAAAATATTGAAGTAAAGTTGGACGTTGCTTTTTTTTTTATTTTTAATTCATCATTGCACATTTCGGTGAATGAGATTATAATGAGGAAACGGAATTGCGGAAAAAAATCTGCGTTATATGTAACTTGCCACACGACAGTGGAAGCAGTGTGGTGGATTTATGCTCTAACAATATATGCTATGAATGAGGCCTGTTCCGAGTAGCGGCAATTATATAGACTGCTACTTAACTAGCACTTTGTACTTGAATTAATAAGTTTCGTAATCAGATCTAGTATGCAAAAGGTAATCCCTAGAAATATGACTTAAAGTAATTCAGTTGAGAATATTTCATTTCCGTGAAAACTCAAATAACCTGCGCGCCACTTGGCTTAATAACTCGAGCGTTTTGTCGAACTCAACCGTCTGTCAACAGAGCTCACTCGCTATCTGTTTTGCACACACATAATCTGTTGTGCACACACATAAATTGTTCGGCGGTATCTTTGTATGCCAAAGCTAATTGATTTCGGCTGGGCTTGCCTCGTGGGGTACAATAGCCGATTGCTCTTTTGTGGAATAATTAACACTAAATTATAGGTGCGTCCCACTCCTTCGGCTTGCTTACTTAATGGGTTCTGAAATGATTGTGATCTATAGTGTTACCTCTAACCATAAATTTATTTGATTGTAAATGATTACCTAATCTTAAATTTACAAAGTAATGACTTGAAATTAAAGTAGTGATATTGACGGCCTGGCTGATGTTATAGTGCTAATCGCCTCGTTAGCAAAGGTTTAGAATAACATATATTACAAGCTGTTATATTACAAGCTGTATCTGGCGGTGTCACCTGCGTAGTACAGGATCCCGTGGAGAGATTGGTAAATTCGTTATTTATCGAATCGGGTTATCAATTTCAACAGTCTTGAGTCCACCTGAAGACACACATTTTTTTTTAACAAAATTGGCCCAACCGTTTAAGTGGAGTCCAGTGATACGCACATAATAATATAAATAAAGATTATAAAATTAAGGAAGTTTCAAATTTTCAGTTTGCCCTTTATACGGTTTTGAAATAATTTTCACTTTTACTAACCTGTTAGTGCGCTAGCATGTTAGATTATATCACCACTTATCATCAGATGAGAGGATAGTCAAGCGCTCGCAACTTAAAAAAGGAACGGAATTCCTATTCTTACTAGATGCACTTACCTTGTCATTCAGTATGATTTTAAATTTTAACTAAATATCGATAGATTTCGATTATTTCGCAATTCTAGGAGTTGCCAAATACCATATTATGTTTACTCTATTTTATCCGAAAAATTCGTGCACTCCCTGAACTAATTTGAAAGCGAACTCGTGTGCCTGGACTAATTGATTTTTCTTGGGCTTGTCTTGTGGAATACAATAGCCGATTTGCCCCTGCGGAATTATTAACACCAAATTATAGCCTCGTGCCGCTCCCTCGGTTACTCACTTAATGTATTTTAAAATCCCATTCTTTATAGCTGCCTTCGGGTTGTATTACGCCGTTATTAAAATATAAAACGGGCTTACTTTTTAATTTTATTTTTTTTTATTAATTTTCATTATTTGTTGCAATATTTGCTAGAGTTTTCACAATGAAACATTAAAGAGATCATCGCTAGAAAGGCACAACTAAGGAAATAGTTTAAGATCATTAAACTCATTTACTCATCAAGAGATCTACAAAACTATTTGCAATTGAACTGAAACTAACAAACTCATTTCGTAATCGAAATGATCATTATGTACGAATTTTCCCATGTTCCACTGTGATCTGGAACTACTCGGGGAGTAACTAATAGCATATAAACGGCATGTGAACGATGTGGCGCTAAAGCCTAGTTTTCTAGTTGGTTGGGTCGTTGGGAAGAAATGAATCGTATTGAGGAACATATTTACTTCTCACTAGTCTACGAACGGTGCTAATCACAACACAAGGTACTCTGTCAATCAAAAGCCTCGCAAAAGCAAACAAACCGCAGATCTGACAAACCAACTCTAAACATTGTCTGTTTTATACGCCAGTCACGTGCGATCATCTGTAACCAACAAAGGATAGGGACAAAAGCCAACCTCCTTTATGCAGGGTTGTAATTTATAGGCGAAGAGCGATAACTTTAGAAATAACAGTCACGTAAAATTTATTCTTGGTTTATTGAAAAGTAGAGGTTTTCTAATATATTAGACATGCAATACAAGTTAGTAGATGTATAAGTAGAAGCAGATTTTTTTTATGGAAACACTGTTGTAATATTATCTTTACTGATATAAAAATTGCACTAGCTTTACAAAAAACACATTTCAATTTCATACATAGATAATCTATATCTATCTATGTAGGAGATATCCAGGTATCTATTGACTCATCACGATATCACTGGGACCATTAGGCGTAGAGACTTGAAATTTGGTAGGAATATTTTATTAACCTTTAACCGAGTAGAGGTTAGCTATGAACGAATTTTACGAACTTCCACCCGCAAGGAGGGTTGCGGGGGTGTTAATAAAAAAAAAATCAAATTTTCATATTAAAAAAAATACGTACTTCACATTTACAAATTGTATTTTTTCTGGTCAAAAGTTGGTCAGATTTTTTTTGCCTTGATGGAAACAATCAAATGTAAATTTTAGAAAATTCCACCCTCAAAGAGCAGTGGGGGTATATTTCTTATTTGTAAAACAATTTACCTAAATTAATGAAAATGCTACCAAAAAACATTCCACGCAGACGAAGTCACTGGTTCAGCTAGTAAAATATAAAGAAAATAGACGTAATTTGAATTACTAAAATGTATTAGTTTTTATAGGGTTTGAAGAGTCTTGGTGGAACTTTTTAATTTTAGTTTCCAAATTTTGATCGAATTAAATTTATAACATGTTTTTCTTTAATCATTATCTTAAAATGTGTCGATGTAAAGTGTTCTACAGTTTTTTTTTTTTTACGAAACACTCCAATATATATCAATTTAATATATTTATGTATGGAAATTATAATTTTTAATTAAATCTCAGTCGGTAGTATTATTTTTTATAAATCGAACCACAGTTTAATTTTTGCCCCAACTCTCTGCATCGACACATTGTCTCCCATGCATTATCGTAATTGTGAGCGCATCCTATGGGACATCAGAAACCAAGTTTGCATGGATACACCATTAGTATAATAGAGAATACTTAATTAAACAACGTCAATTCTCTTGGGAGTTAACTTCTTTGGTACATTTTGCTTCCATAAACAGACCTAAAAGCGTTCGGGTCTATAATCTTAAATGATTTGCTTCACTGGCCACAAACAAATGTAAATTACCTTCTTATCGATTAACTTGAGATGTATATTATAAATTTAATAGAAGGTATATATCTAGTATAATATAACTATATAGTAAAGAGTCTCTGAGCAGAGACTCTGGAAGATCTCAATGTAATGCTCAATGACTTCAGCAGAGCGTCTCAACAGGTGGGCCTAAAAATGAACATGGATAAGACCAAAGTTATGTCCAATATCCATGTTCCGCTCCATCCAATCATCGTTGAGAATTCGGCACTCGAAATTGATGACGAGTACTCATACTTGGGACACATAGTCCAGCTAGGTAGGTCCAACTTCGAGAAAGAGGTCAACCGCCGAATCCAACTCGGTTGGGCAGCGTTCGGGAAACTCCGGAAGATGTTTTCGTCCAATATCCCTCAGTGCCTGAAGACCAGTCTTCGAACAGTGCGTGTTGCCAGTGCTTACCTACGGATCAGAAATGTATTCGTTGACTATGGGCCTCATACGAAAGCTCAGAGTCACTCAGCGTGCAATGGAGAGGGCTATGCTTGGAGTTTCTCTACGCGATCAAATCAGAAATGAGGAGATCCGTAGTAGAACCAAAGTCACCGACATAGTCTTATGAATCGCGAACCTCAGTGGCAATGGGCGGGGCACATAGTCCGACGAACGGATGGACGTTGGGGCCTGAAGGTGCTAGAATGGGGTCCCTGCACCGGACGACGCAGTGTAGGAAGACCTCCCCACACGGAGGACCGACGACATAAAGAGGATCGCCGGTAGCCGCTGGAATCAGGTGGCGCAAGATCGCAGTGGACGTCCATCCGTTGAAGCGGCGAAAGTAAAGGGAAAATATTGAAAAGTTAATTTGCTCCGATTAATCTCATGTGCTGAGTATGTTTTAACATTCTTTTTATTTATAGATATACTTCTTTTATCGAAACGGAATATTAAATTCCGATATTCTTCGACTGATTTGGACATCGCCTTAATTTTAAAATGACATTAGTCTCATGTCAGAGATGATAGTACTAATTCAACGCAGATGAAGTCACGGGCACCAGCTTGCATAAAACAAAATATCAGCTATTATTTCTATCATACCTTCATAAAGTTAAATGTTGACGATTAAATTTTGCAACCCTTTTTTGTGTTATAGAATGCCGAATAGGTGGACAAAAGTTTTGCAGTTATTTTAGCATAATAACTTGTAGCATATTAATTAAAATCTATTTTAGAATTCTCGGAAGTGTTAATTAGGTCGCTTTAATAGTCTTGAACTAATTTTATTCGGTCTGTGTTAAAATAATGCATTTAATGTATACAATGTTCGTCGTGAAACAACGGGGACAAATCGAGACAGGTGCGACTAGCGTTCAGTCCGAATCGTTAAGCTTGAACTGCTCGAAATAATAAGTAGTTCTACCGTTTGAGTTGCGGAAAACGTCGCCGGCAATTCCATTCAAAGGTAGAATGAAGATAAATGGAGGAGTCGGCTCTATAACGAGCCGAAGTCGACTGTTTTCAATTTGCCCACGCTTTTGGTTCGATTTTGTGTAAATTCTGAAATGTATTTTGTTTGGCCGTCCTCTATATGGCAACCGATTTCGGAAGTCGTCTATTATATGTTTACATAAAGGGTTTTATAGTTATCTAGCTAGAATGTACGATAAGAAATAGAAACGGGAAGTTTCGTCATATTTGTAAGTTGATAGTCCCATTCTTAGTAAACAAATCCAGTGATATATATAGTTTTCTGTTTCCTTTTCGTTTTTAGGGGTAGCGTAGCTGTATACTGCTCATAATTGTGCATTTTCAAAAGGGGGTGGACCTTGCTTCCCTTTTTTAATTCTCTCCATTATTTTACCAACGGTATATTAATCAATGTAGTGAAATGGATTAAACTGAATCTATAGACATAACTAAAACTTTATCGTAAATAATTTTAAAATTATTTACGAATAATTTGAAATTTAGCAAAGTGTCATTGACAGTTTGTTTAGTAACAAAGTGAGACCAATCGTTAAAAAAAATGAGTATACAACTTACAAATATGAAATAATACAGTAAAAATTTAGCATATCATAGAAGGCTTATTTTATCAGCTCGGCTGTGATTTTTAAATACCGCCTATAATCCCTGAGGCGATCATACGTGAAATTAAACACCAGTTTCAATTATCGACAAAGGATATTCCAAACGCCCAGGGCTTTTTGGAAGCCATGAATTTGAGACAGTAACGGGCCCAATCTGCAAAACTAATGACCTGTAAAGTATCTCGCCGAATTGAGTAATTTTTCTTGGCGCTCCGTCCCTTTGGCTTTTAATTAGGGATATCATTGGGTTAAAATGGATTCTTTTCGATGTGATGAATAGTTATTCTCTGATCTTAGCCCTGAGGTCATAATGGAATATTTTATCGTGTCTGTAATCTTACTTAATGTTTAGCAAATGAACTTTATTTAGAAATACTTTTACCTACCTTAAACATGTTTGGTGGCTTTAGATTTTTAATGTTAAATGGAATTCTTTTAATACTGATTTCGTTTAAAAATAAATTGATGGAATTCTTGCACTATTCATTCTTATTATTGTAGCCACTATTATTATTACTATGTACCTCTAGGTATATTAATTATACTAATCGTGTAAATTTGTGGATGATGCCTGGGCCAACATTTGTATCGAAATTTCCAGGGTAATTAGTTATACCAAGCATCTAACAATACTAAGCCTATTTTAATGTATTTTTATTTCGTAGATGATTGTTATGCGGCCTCAACTGTGTCGGCACTACAATGAGGAATGCTTTCATCTTTTTATTCGATCTTTCTTATATGTAAGTTTTACTTACCGAATCCAAACCTTATTTTCAAAGATCTATGGTTCAATACGGTATTATTCTTAGTTTATTCACTATCCAAGATATAGAGGCAGTTTTAAGCTCTGTTATTTGCTTAGGGTCGGGTTGGTCGCCTCAACAAATATCGTCGTGCTTGAATATTCGCTCCAGAAGCAAATGTCAAGTGTACTGTATGTAAACGCAGCTAAAACAGATAGGTTGTATGTTATTATCTGAACACTCAATGTGTCATTTAACTTATTGTTGCACGGTCTCTTGATATTATTGTATAAATACCTATTTGATGTATTGTAATTTCTCAGAGCAGTTGAGTGTGCAGGTTTAAGCGAAAATTGTGTAATTAATAGGAAATAATTCCATCTTTGTCCTTTATGAAAATTATATGGTATACTAATTTTTGTAGTCATAAATGACGTAAATAAATTCTGTAGATTTTAAACCTTTTTATATTTCTAAACTCATTGAAGAGTACCTTTTAAAAATAGTTTTACTTACTTTTTCATTGTCTACTATGGTGATTATGAAGAACTGTTATAAAGTTGTTATACATATAACTCTAACAAGGTTAGTAACAAAAAGCCTAATTAGTGGGAGCGCAGTAGGTTTGTTCCGATAGACAATGGAGTCGTAGCTTGAAAAAAACCTAGGTTTTTACTGTTAAGATGCCCTAGGGATTGGCCACATGCTAGCGTAATGAATTAGTGAACTGTGGACTTAATATGAAATGTTTCGTTTAGTTTATGTTCAAATTATGAGAAATTTTTTGGCGAGAAATATAAAATGTCTCCTGCCTACTAAATTATAACCGATATTCGAAAACAAAATCACAACAATGAATTTTAGTGATCTCTTTTTGCGAACCACTGATGGTGCATACAATAGCTTTTAGTGACCACAAAGGTTTAATTACTAATTTATACTCTTTAATGAAATAAACACAATCATGTTTATTAAGATGAAAATTTATAACAAAAATCTTTTTAACGTGTTATTAAAAATCTTGTTGTTAAAATTCTTAATATGAGGAAATGCTAACCATAATAAATATACATTTATTAAATCCTGTAGTTTGCCTTGAGAAAAAGCTATAAATGATTTTCGCGGTATCTCTCTGTGGTCGTTGTAAAATGGATAAAACTTTTAAAGTGTAACTGTTACCCTTACTGTTTATTCATTTCCGTAATGGAATTTGCGAGTTTCGTTGAAATATGAAACACTTTAATCTGATTTATGTGTTGAAGGTATTTTTGTAGAGATTAAACACAGTTGAACAAAACAATGAACGATATCTGAATAGTTATATGGTCTTTGATTTTGACAAATTCTATTTTTCCACTATAAGTAACGTGTTCCCTATATAATGAATTTTGTACACAATATTTTGTAATTTGTACATTTATGTTTAAATTAATTTTGTAAACTTGTACTAGATGCTACTTGACTTTAAAACAATTTCATTCAAATATTAATTTATCGTTTAATGAGTAAGTATCTATTAAATCTCTATTGAAATCTAAAATATAAGGTTTAAATGGTTCTTTCTATGTAATGAGTTTTCGAGCTTCATGCTAAATGGCTTAGAAATAGACTTCGATGTTTTTTTTATAATAATTGTTATTTTAATGCCCAAAAAGGGCGATAGATTTTAGATTATTAATATTTCGTTATAAGTTAGCTTTAAAATAAGTCTATTTTTAAATAAGATTCAAATAACGCTAGTCTTAAAACTGCATCAAATTAAGCTAATGTGTATAAAAGGTAAGGTAAGTAGCAACCCATTGACGCCCAACTGTTGGGCACAGGCCTACTCACTTATAAGAGAGAGGGTATTTAGAGCATATACCCACCACACTTCTCCTCTGCGGGTTGGTAGGCTTGGTACACAAGTGCACTCTCTATTCCTTAATCTCATAGTCCGATGTGATGGCATTTCGACACGACCGGAGAGAGATCAGGCGCATGCAATTAAAATATGAAAAAGAAAATAAGTATAATGAAGAATAGGTATACGTCATTTTTTTTTCATATTAAAATTATTCCCTCAGTTTTAATTACTATTGCTGATTAAAGACCGTATGTATTTTAATCAAAATTTTTAATGGCGGCCTATATTATAAAAAAGCTTTGCCACCATGACAATGGCTAACTAAACCTTGAAACTTTTAGAAACCGCAATGACTGTCACTTTTACACTCGGTAGCTTCAACTTACCGTTTTGAGTGAACAAAATAAATCATCTATCATTTCTAATTCCGCCTTTAGGGAAAATTGGAATTCCGTGTCGGTAATTAGGAGTTACTTGGAAACAAGTAGGAACAAGCGTTATTTTAGTCGGACAAAGATACGTCACACAAAAATTATGGTGTCGGCCTTAGTCTTGCTAAGGGTTTCAAATACCCACGAAAATTGTTGAAGATACATAATAATGATTAAGTATTATTGTTTTATCAATGTGAAACAATACTACTATATTTAACTGCCTCATTGGTCTAGTGGTTAGCATGTCCGGCCAAAGTCAATGAGGTTCTGGGTTCGCGTCCCGAGTTGGGCGAATTAAAAAATCGATGTTGGCGGTGTGCTCCACCCCCGTGCCTCGGAGAGCACTTTAAGCCGTCGGTCTTGCGCCTGATCTCTCCGACCGAATTGGATTTTCGTCACATCGTAATATGAGAGTGAAGGAATAGAGTGTGCACTTGTATGGTATGCCTCCCAACCCGCAGTGAAGCAGCGTGGTGGGCCTATGCTGTAATAACCCTCTCTCCTGTGAGTGAGGAGTCCAGGGCCCAGCTGTGGGACGTTAATGGGCTGCTACTTACTTATTTGATAATATTTTGTAATTTGTTTTGTCCTGGACTAGTGTTGGTTATCACTTTACTAATAGAGACATTTTATTTTAAAAGCTTTTTTTTAGTAAATCTGCTTACAGCAGCCCATCCGAAGTTATGCCTGCCTTGGATTCGAACCCGTGACTATTAATATAAATCCTGGTGGAAGACATTCTGCTACAGAAATAATTGTGGTTCGATACAAAGATGTGTAGAAAAATTTATGATTTAAAAGACCTCTTAACAGTCTAAAGCTTGTATCCTCACTTAATGTCAGGTGAGATTATAGTCAAGTAGTCAAGCCCGTGTGCAATAAACAAATATCTAATTTTAATTTGTTATGTAAATTTAAGTAATGCTTCTAAAACTAATTGTAACTATTGTATGTAAATTGAAATACATAGAACCTAACTATATTTGTTCTATGTATATGTACGTATATAAAAATATTGACTCCTTTTATGAAAAGTGTGAATGCATCTAAAATAAATTAAGGAATAAAAATAAACTGATTATAAATCTAGTAGGCTGCATAAGATTAACGACTCATATAAGGGTAACTGTCTACGTTTCTATAATAAACTCCCAGAAGACGCTTCTAGAGATGTCGCTTAATAAGTTCAAAGTTTTTGTTAAAAGAAACCTGATTGAAAAATCTTACAATCATTTGTAAGATTACTTAGACGATAAAAACTCGTGGAAGTAAACGAATTGCTCTAACTCATATAAAAATATAATAAACTAATATAACATTGTAATGATGGTGATAAAAAAATACGAAGTACCCGACTGAGTTTGTTGTGGGCTCTTCGGGACAGGGTGCGTAGGAAGTTATGAGGAGTAACTTTTTAGATTTTAAGTAGTTATTAATACTATCATCAGTCGTATATTAGAATTAGTTTGTGGGAAAAAAATATATTTGACCTATTTGAATAAAGATATTTTAAATTTTGTAACATACAAAAAACAAAAATAAGAGGTCCACCAATTATGCACGTTAAAAGAATTACATTAAATTAAATTGTTAACGCATATGTCGTTGCAATTTCGATGCAGGCATTATAAACGTTTAAAACACGGTTTTTATATTTACATAATAACTACCCCAATTACTGCCAAAACCTGTAGTTTAGATGTAAATCGCAGCTCTGTTTGTTTTTATTAAAATGACTGTGACCTAAGCCAGAAATAGTTAAGTAGTAATAGCCATTAACATTTACGACATCCACGTATGTAATAATGGTAGCTTTATTACGTTTTTACTCTCGCCATTATCAAAATCATACTCAGCTTTATTAAGATTTAAACGTCTCATTTGCTTTTATGATTGCAATCAAAAGTAAAGGCTATGTATGATATGTATTAAAACTTGAATGTAATAAAACTCGTACTCTTTGTACCAGGCTTTATAATTACGCAGTGTGCAAATGTTTTACTGAGATTTAAAAAACTATGGGACCCTTTTGATACGAGTATGATAAAGTTTTAATTTTGTGAAAACTTGTAGTGAAATTTGTTTATCGTTAAACGGACTTAATTACCCGAGTGGTTTACACTGATATCAATTTATGAAGACAATAAATAATCATAATTTTAACTATTCCACCTTAAACGAACAGAAATACTTTTGCAACTAAGAAAGCTATGAAAATGATTATTATGATAAGAAGATCATACGTTTTTTGCTTTCTTAAATTAGGCTACAAATACCGCGCTTAATAGAAAAATATAAAGAAGCAGCATGATATAGTATCCAAAGTAAATTCGGAGGAGTCAACATAATAACACTTCACTGCGTATATATATTAGAATACATGTTGTGCGTACATAAGGATATTGACACTTTTAATAAAATGAGTGAATGTACCTCATATATCTTTAAAAATAAAAATATTTGTTATGAATTCTAGTAGGCAGCGTTAAATTAACAACTCATTTAAGGGTAACTGTATACGTTTCTATAATAAACTCCCAGAAAACGTTCTACAGATGTGTCATTTAATAAAGTCTTTGTAAGATTACTTAGACTAAAGCTCTTATTTAAATTTCAGTGTAATAAATTAATATGAGTTTGTAATGATGATGGTAAAAAATATACAAAATATCCGATTGAGTTTGTTTTGCCCTCTTCTCAGGGCAAGCCGTGGAGGAACCCTCGTAACTTTACATTTGAAGTCGTTCTTTGATACCATTATCTAAAATACTGAAAGATGTATCTAATAAATAAAAGTATGCTTTATTGTGTCCAACTTTATTTGGTACGCTATAATTCAAATAAAAAGGTTTATTCAAGATCATCGTCATATTGATGTCCGTACTTTCTAGCTCTGCTCTCAGGGGTATACTCCGTATTCCAATGTTCGTTCAGTAAAATGGGTTTGAGATAAAACAAAAAAGCTTATCAATTTTTTTTTCAACATAAAGGGTACTATTCGTATTTATCTGCTTTATTTATTTTGTTACTGAAGTTAGTTTGAATACAAAAAATTATTCATTTAAATGAAAAAACAAGTATTACAAAAATATTATGTAATCTAGCAAGAAACTCTGAGACTCGTAACGTTTCGCGTTAAACAAAATCTTGTAAACCTTCAATTGTAGTACAGTTTACGCAAAATAAATTTTATTAATGAATTAATATCTGAAGTCATACATTATAAGTTAATAAAATGTCTAGGAGCTTGAGTGGATGAATGAAAAAGTAATTTATTTAAAATTGATAATTTGTTCAAAATATATAATATATTTAGTGAGAATGTGAGCTAGTAGTAGATATTTAATATAATTTAAACATCCCTAAAACGCTTACAATATCAATTTAATATTAAAATAAACTATTACAAGTTTAATGAGCCATTTTTTTTCCTAGGTCAAGAAATAATTATTTAAAATGTTATCTCTTTCGAAATAACAATTTGTCATAAGCTCGAGATTAAAACTGTTCATTGTAATTTTAACAGAGCTAAGCTTAACTTGCTGAGTTTATATCAGCGCCAGGTTACTTTGCGGAGTAAGATACCAGCATCAAATCCTCACACTATCTTGTAGAATGGTAAAAGGCACTTGCCTTTCATCATAGAAATATTATGTGAAACAAAGACTTATGATGGTAAATGTTAGAGGGAATAAATTATAATCTTCATCTAGCTTAAAGTTTAACTGGGTTGCTTTTTGCAGTTTTATTGCGATTGGCTGTGATCTCACCTGATGATGATGATGATGATGATGGTAATTGATGATATAATCCAATATGGTATCGCACTAAACTTGAACGAGACCCTCTTAACAATTTCCACACAGCATTGTATTGGTGACTGGTATAGTGGTAATCTAAAGAAAAGTGTAAAAGTTAGTGGTAAAAGTTACGACGGTAACAACACAATAGGCCAGACCTAGATTAATTAGAAAGTATAATTTACTAAATTTGCCCTGCCGGGACCTCTTCTAGAGTGTGTATACTTAACACCAGTCATCCATCTAACCATCATTGACGTCAGTAAATCTTCATTTTTATATCATCCCTCTATTTTGATTTTTTTTAAGTGTACTGTAAACGTAAGTGTGTTATAAATTAAAGCATTAGAACGAAATAGTTAATTATTGCTCACTGTTGTATATTTTAAGATGGCAAATAATTTATCTTTGAAAGAGGGTATCCTTCAATGCCTACCTAAGCAAATTACACAGGCAATACAGTCCGTAGAGTGAAAAATAACCCTGACGCAATCAGTCGGTGGATGGGACGAACCGTGCTTGAAAAGAAACAAATTAGATCCGTCTCGAGAACACCGCTTTTCAAATAGATCTGGGGCAAAAACCCGTACTGCTAATGAAGGGTTAGCTGACGTACAAGACCAAAGAATACTTCGATATAACTAGAAAGGATTTCAGACCTTCTCAAAAATACATAACGTCTTTCAATTTCGCATTTATATCTGATATTGAACTGATTTGATTCCTTCAAAATGTATCAATTGTTAACCGATTGTTGAAACCAGTTTTATTTATAAGATATATATGGTGGGTTATCCTTAAAAAATATCAGTATGCCATCGCGCACTTATTGTACACCATAATAAAGAGGATTATGTATTTTTTACTTGTTCATTTAAATCTTGCTCAGAAATCTATATCAATTGGTGATCACGGCGTGAAGATCCGTTCATTACTTTTGAGTTTATTGAGAACAGACACATAGATGCTACAGAGAATTTTGTTTTATAGTATCTGTTAATAAATACACGCTATATAGCGTCCGTTATGTTATAGAAATAAAACTTATATGGATTTGTCATGGATGCCATCATCAGATCTAAACCATATTAATAGGACCATACGGGTAGCACCAGTTTTCAAATTAAAAATTATCATCCAAATCGATTCACCCATTCGAATGTTATGAGGTAATACACAAAAAAACGAAGTCGAATTGATAACCTTCCCCATTTTTAAGTCGGTTAATAAAACGGCAGCCAGACATTCACTTCATCTTAAAGAACCCATGGAAATGCTAATATGTTAAAAGAGTTAAGATGCTGTACCACTTTTTTACCCCAACCCACTTGGATGCCGGTTTCTTCATTCACGCAATGAAACGCTGCAATATAATAATCTTTATACTTCTCGTTGCTATTTTTTTGGTCGAGCCAGCTCAAAGTAAAAGAATACCTAAAACTACTTTACAATAAAGTTTCACGCACTATAACTATGCTATAACGAGCAAACATTTAAAATGTTTGTAAAACAAATACGAGGTAGTGGAATAGAAAAGGAAAATATGGAATAATATTTTATGTGGAAATGAGTTCCCCATTCCGTTAAGGATTCGTAGTTATCGGGAACTAACGGGAACGTTCTCAGAGAGATTTCACGTCTCGATACATCAGACTGACGCAGTTGATATATTCGTGATGAAATCGATATCACTCCGTTACTCGCAGATTTCGGCATGCGAACGTGTTATGCAAATGATATATTGAAGCGAAAAAATGCTTGTTACTGTGTTGAATAAGATTATATAAAGGTATTATAAAATTTCTATCTGTATATATAAGGAAGGTAATAATAACACACATTTAGACCACACAGTCAGCGTTCGCATCTTGAACACTATTCGTGATAGATTCGAAATTAAGCAACTCCTTTCCAAATGTAGATGTATGAAACTTGCCCACATTCTTCCGTATTCGGCACATACGGGGTTAAAACTTCAGAGAACAGGTAGTGAATATTCTTTAGTAAAAAAATACCCTTTTTTAATAATTTAGAAACTGTACCTCTTTTTGTTATTAAGTGTATTCAATTTGAGCATCTAAAAAGTAAGGTCCTGAGATTAAAAACTATATTATTAAATTAAAATGAAAGTTTTTACATATATAGTTTAAACAAACTTGGAATGTTATTGATGAATAAATTTGAAATAGTATCTTTGTGTGCAAAAACAAAGTTGCCATATCGTTCATCTGATTGTCTGTAATACTTTGTTGTCTAGGTCAATTAACTTACGGGAGGTGGATCTTGATCGATTTATGCATGTTTCTCTCAGGATAACTAGGTGCAAGTCGACGATAGGTTCGCTGGCGTAACGATGGATTACTCGCTTTACTAGTAGGGTTCGATTTCTGGCGAGAAAAATTAAGGAAACCGAATTTTCTAGTTTTCTACATGTGGACTCGAAATAAAAAAAAAAAACAATATATCTGGTACAAAGCTGAAAGCAAACTATAACAGGTATTTTTTCGCTTACGGGATCAGCGCGTTTCCATCAGACTGTAACGTCACTCATCATCAGTTAGATCGCAGTCAAACGCTAACGTGTCAGCAATAAAAGTAAACCTATTTTTAAAACAAACAAAAGCGGAATAATCAACATTAAAAAAATCTTGCTCTCAAAACGTTTGAAATTTATATGTTTGAATAGCAAGTTAATTACAATAAAAAGTGAAACAGCCTCGAGAAGAGTAGGTATATCTGAATAAATTTGAAAGTTCCATCCAGCCCCGACGGAGTCAATTGAATAGCGAATCATATCGCTTCAATTTGAGGGCTACTTTGGTTCTTTTTACGGAGTGAACATGATATTATTGAGTTCACAGTCATATTGCAGTACGGATTTAGGTTAAGGCAACACGTATGAGTTCAAATTATATATCGCTGCTTTGGATGGATAATCACAGTTTTAGATAAGATCTCAACAGAATTTAAAAGTAGTCTATATTTTCTTGTGTCAAAAACTCCTAAATATTATGTATTAATAGTATTATTTATCATTTAAAACATCTATTACATTATGTTTAATTTTTTAAAGATTTTCTTCAAAAACAAATCTAAAACGCTAAAATGTTTTTGAGAGGATTTATGTTTGAATTAAAAAGCTACATATTAAATTACAGATTTTTAGAACTTACTTTAGTTTCTGTGTAATTTGACCAGTTTATTTTGACACCACGTTTGGGGATGTAGACTTCTTCAGATTTGTTTACTATTAAATTTTCACCAAGCTTAACTTTCTAACAGTGTTGCTATATATTAGATAAGAAATGTGAAAAAAAAGTAAATCTCATTGAAAAATTTTTTTCTTTTAGATCTTATTATTTTCGCGCCTTATCTTCGATTTAAAACTACATACTTGTTGTCTGACATATACATTAAGAAATAATAGAAATTAGTTAAGTGTTCGTTATTTATGAATACAAATACAGTGACATCTGATATAATATGTTAATCCCACATTACATTTTATTTGTATCAAAAAATAGTAAAATTTCAAATTTAATTGCGGTGCCCGTAGGTTGTATGTTTTTTACCGTTTTATTTATAGCGTAATAGAATCTCTCGGGAGAACTTTTGCGGCAAGTGCGCGTGTTGTTTATGGGTACTTTGCTTTGGTTTAATCGATTTCCTTTGCCTCTTAATAACAACTCAGTTTCCTACACAAAACCGCAGTTTAAATTATATGTTTTGTTTATCGTAAATTATTGTTTAATGAGAATTATTTTCTACTGCTTTTGTTACTAATTATAAATAGCTTCGGATATGCACAAACCAATTGACATATCCACCATCACGTGTGAAATATAGTTGTAAAGAGAGAGAGAGAATGTACAGAATAAGTAAGCAGTACAAGATTAAAAACAAGTCAATTTATATTAACATAAACCTGACCAAAATAACGATTCGTCTTTTATGGAGACATAATTAAATTTTAAACGTCTATGTAGTCTATTTTGCCGTCCTAAATTTACAAATTTCATAAACATATCCTGAAATTTAAATTTTTAATGTTCTAAGACATATTTTATTCTTTTTAGAGCACATATCGACATGTATTTTGAGTGGTCGCCACTACTACATGTTGCAACGTGGTTACCGAAGTAAGACGGAGTGCAGGAAAGTCTCTTAAGTGAGCTAAGTCAAACCTAAATGATATTCCCTAAAGTAGACGAATCTTGCAAGATAAATATACAAAATTTTCCTCTTTTAAATAATGCTTTAGCAATTTCATTTGATTTCTGACCGACTTTTAAAATAAATTGATTTCTAAACGATGGGGCGAACCTCAAATCTTGGACTTGTTTACTGGTTTAATCACTCTAGTTTTAGCGAGACTAACGAACAGCAATTGATTATTGCTTTTTTTTCCATATGCATTTTTTGTGTATTTCAATTCTAAAATCCACTAATATATGACTGCAATATAATAATTGTTGATTGTTGTATAAAACAATCTAGATTTTGTGTTAGTTTCAGATTTCATATTAATTTCCATTGAATAGTCAATCGTGTTTATATTAGTAAATAACTGATTCCCCATTTGTACAATTATATCTTTTATGCTATCTCTTATTCTGCATAATTGGCATAAACAGCAACAATGCATCTATAACAACAATTGGTATTATTTTTAATAAAAGGAATATATAAATCGTTCTTACTTTATATAATTCATTTGCAATTTCTCAAACAATGTTACGTAGATTTAGTTAATTTTATTATAAATATGTGGCTTAGATGATTTGGGCACGTATAGAGAATGAATGAGAGGAGACTGACAAAGAATTTATGAGTCAAGAGTGAATGCGAAAGTTGGAAGGGGAAGACCAAAGCGAACGTTGGTGGACTAAATCCAGGACATTTTAAATAAGGGCTAGATCAAGAGTACTCTAAACCAACGAACTTGTATGAAAGGTTCAATGGAATTGAAATAAGCGAAGGAGATATGTCAGGATCGTGGCAAGTGGAAGGACGTGTTCTCGGCCTACCCCTATGGGAATGAGGCGTGATGCTATGTATGTATGTATGTATATTTGGCAAATTGTTGTTATAACAATCTTTAATATTCTACAAGCAATTTAAATAATTGAAAATTGCTTCAATGCGTTTAGGACTTCTTAAATATTGGTTTTAGCCGGCACTCCAAAAGTAAATTACTATATAGTTTATATGGCTTGACGTAACAATGAAAAATCTTTTATTGCTCCGTGTAACCTCACTTATATAACCTACTGACCTAACACTAAATTACTGTGCACAACAAAAGAAAGTTTCAATGATAGAAATAATAACTACCACCATTTCTATAATAATTATCGCCAACAATAATAACGCACAATGACGTAAATGTGGCTTTAAATATTTATGTTTACGTTTAATTTTCGATCCCATTTTAATGTTAACATAATAGTCATCGTTCATTTTGCAACTCAAAAATAGGTGGAGTGACTTTTGTCATTAATAATGTAAGTGGTTTTCTGTTATTATTACTCAAGTATTCTGACTAAATAAGCGTAAATTACTGATGCAATTTTTATATTAAAACGGATGACATCATTAAACATAGCAAGAACCTTTTTAATTTTCACTCTATTTTCTTCGTTTGTTTGAAATAAATAGAGAGGACCAGTGCAAATTGAACGGCCTTTACGAAGAATGGCTGACATTTTTCTTTTGCGGGATCAATGTACATGCCGATGCCCTATGTGGGTAGATTTTATCTCGTTCCGCTGATTTTTCACAATGCCTTTCAATTATTACTTCTTCTGAATAACTTTTGCTACACTTCAATTCATATCCAAAGTATCATTATTTAGAGCAATCGTTATATCGACGTCAGGTATTGAAAATAAATATTAGGCTATTATCATTTCCATTGCATATTTATATATAATATACTAGCGGAACCCAAGACTTCGTCTGCGTGGAATGTTTTTTGGGTAGTAAATTCATTAATTTAGGCAAATTGTTGTACAAATAAGAAACATGACCTCTACTCGGCAAAAGGAATGTTCCTACCAAATTTCAAGTCTCTAGGCCTTCTGGTTCCAGAGATATCGTGGTGAGTCTAAAGATACCTGGATATCTCTTATATATAAACACTTTTATCCATTATGGCAGGAAATTTGAAGATAAATACAGAAAACAAATGGATTGTAGATTACTTTTACCTACATTTTTTATTAACATAAAATAAATTGTCAATATTATATATATATTCAATAATTCTTGAACATAGTCGCGTTATTCACATTCATATGATGAATCGAGCTCTTTATTAAATTCCTAGTTTGTTTCTATATATATATTTGTGTTATGAATTAAACTGACTTTCATTGTATTAAATGGTTATAATTATAATATGGTTTTAGCACATATAACATTATTTACGTTTGCATGTTTGCGCTCTACCGCCTCGAAACCTACAATACTCGAATAATTATCAACTTTATTTAATAATTAGTCTTTGTATTATGTTACCCATATTTGAACATCGTAATTCATAGATAGCGCTTTGTTATCGGTTGTTTCATATTACAAGTAATGGATGTCGTTAATCCTTGTTGAAATCGATTCTTACCCCAGTACTGGCCTTATTGCATAGTCTCCGAAGGTAATTTGTTTATTACCTTGCTCTTGGCAGCAACTATAGTTATTATGAGCGACATTATATGTGTAATTGTACTGTTTTTTATATATTTAAAAGTACATCGTTATTGAATTTGTGATGTTTTTACCTTCGTTTGTTTGACGCAGTGCACTTGTATTCTTTTATATATGGACTATATGGTGTCTCGCTATATTTTTCCTTTATAAATGGCCATTTTTTCATCTTTTTTTAATTAATAATTACTTAAAAATGACATGAGAAGAAATGTGTAAAAGTTACGACAGCTTTAAGTGAGAATAGTTTTATGATTATTTGAATACAATCCAACCTTTGATTTATGCCAGCGTCTCTCGCATATACCCATATAATCTTTTGACCTTTTCAAGTTCTACAGGCTTTACTTTCCTTTGTCCGACGTATCAATGGCACCACGATCTTTTGTTATGGGTCAACCTTTGCGAACATGAATGCGTGTTCGTCCTCGTATACATTATTTACATAGGATGAAGATTGGACCGGCGATGATTTACATTTGTGATGTTTTTTGTAAAACTTATCCCATTTGTGTATATGTCTTTGAAAAAATAAAACTGCAGTGTTTGGGACCTAACTGTGTATTCACTAAAAAAAATCGTGGAAAAGATATTCAAAACCAATGACAATTTTGCATTTACATAGATGATGGCATAATGTAACATACAATTCAAAACTCACTTCTGGGAACTGCCCTTTTTACTCATAACAGAAGTGGTCTTGAGCTTTGTTCTATCACACTTATTTATACCCTGAGTTATATATACCTTGAGATAATTGCTCCTGAGATAAATATTTTATATCAATTATAAACAACAAACAAAAAATTTCTATGATGTCTATGACTTATGAAAATGTTGAAATAAAAATTGGTTCAGTCGTTTTACAAATGTTTATTCACATACGTATGTGTAAAAGAATTATATATATTTTCATTTCGAACTCTTAAGAAAATGCTCTCCAAGTACCCATATGAAATTTTATAAATATGTATATGTATAATAGTTACGTTTTGAAAGATATACCGTACGTTTCGTTTCGTATATTGTATTATACATAATCATAAAGGTATTTGGGTTATGGCAATTTCATTACTCATGGCTAGCGTCACACAAGGTTAGTATGAAAGCTAATGTTTATACCCTTGGTCTTAATGAACATACAGTGAATTGGCTATTTTGGCTGAATCGTCGAACACAAACCACTATTATAATTCATTGCGACCCGGAAAAAATAACCCAATAACTAAGTAACTCCGAGACCCGTAACAAAAACAGGATGGATGTACAAATTTGCGCTTACTGACTTATTTATCTCCGGCGTTCTTAATTAACGATTTTTTTTTGGGCGCAACCACCGATTTCTTTTCGAATATTTTTTCTCTTAAATCCGTAAGGCCGCTCTTATATTCATTAGAAACGTGACAGGCAAGAAATTCTGCCTAATTATTCATCGGGTCCGGCGTTAAATCGTCAGTTTGCGCGTCCTTTTAATGGAGTACAAAATAAAAAAGTTTGAAACATAACAAGTGAGGCGTGTCTCGTGTTATTCATGAAGCGGGAAGTTCGACGGAAATTTTCTTTAATATTTTATAAACAACGACCGTTGCAGCGTTAAATGTAACGAGTCTTTCAGCTTTTAAGGATTAGTATCGGCAAAAAGTGTTCATAAAAAGTTGTAAGTTTTATGGATTTATTTGATGATGTCCTTATTAAATTTGATGCCTGAAATGTATTCAAATATAAATTTGTATCATAGTCATACTGTGATTAAACTAAATGAGGTACAGAATACCATAAAAATTTGAGAATACTTATTACTTATGTAATTTTAAAGCAACTTATTCAAGAAATAGAAGAGACAGAAGGACCTAGTGGGTAAGAGTGAGAAATGGCCATTTTTGATAGGACACAATTGTGAATTGATAATTGATTGATACTGTAATATAGCTTACTTTATATATCTATATATCTGTGGAACGCTGCCGCCATCTATCGGCGTGGACAGAGTCAATGGTGGCAGTCCGGCGGGAGTCTCTCGGCAGTTGTCGAGTGGCGCTCGACTGGAGCAGTCTGCTGTTGGAACTGTCGCGTTCCTAGCTATTATTGTTAATGAGTTTGTGTAAATTGATATCGGGAACATTAAGTGATTGAACATTATAATTCGAGTTAATTAATAAAGTGTTTGATTGCACCGGCATTACCCACGAACGCCCACAGTATAAGAAATTAATAACGATGTCGGCAGAGAATCCTACGCCCCTGTGCTTTATGCTTCTCCGATCTCTCTTATTCTCCGACATATATATATATATATATATATATATATATATATATATTCCTAACTATGTGTTTGTGTAATTTGATATCGGAAACATTACGTGATTGGGCATTATAATCTGAGTTTATTAATAAAATGTTTGATTGCACCAACATTACCCCGTCGACGCCTACAGTTTGGAAGTTGAATTATGGACCCCACTGATGATGACGTCCGTATATATGAATCTGTATATCACTGAACTCCTAAATGGCTGGATCGATTTTTTTGATTTTCTTTTCTGTCTTCGGGTGGATTCGAGCAAGAGCCAAATGTAAAAAAAATACGTATTTAGACCCCGGAAAACCTTCTCTGTAGCGCGATATATATAAAAGCGTAGTTACAGTTTTATAAAAATAATTCATATCCAAGCAAATGCGTAACTCAATGACTGAAGAATTAACGGCAAAGAACATAACATTAAGGCGGGCTACTTAGTTATTCCGCAGTGCAAAATCTTTCTCATTTTCCCAGAATAATAGAACAGAGGAATGTCTGCTAATAATTAATACAAGTCAAACTAGAACTTTGGAGAGCACTTAGCGGGTAAAGTTAGATTAAATGTTGTACATCGACGCGTATCAACGCAGGGTTGGAAGTGCAGTTGCGGTTTCGCGCTGAATTGTATTGCAAATTAGTTTTGGACCGGAATTTTTCACGTAAATGAACGTGATTTTGTTTATTTGATGGTCGGTATACCTTTATAGAAAACATTTAAACAATAAGGTAGAACTAATTATAAATATTTGAGTTTTAAAAGCTCGCTGTGAACAGAAAGTGCTTGGTTTGTGATTATGTTTTAGGGCATTAAGTTCATTATTCTGACCAAAATTTTAATATTTGCGTTAAATTTAGAACTTTTTAGTGTTTGTTAAATATGAAAGTAACTATGTAGCAAATAAAGAAAATAATAACTTTCATTATTGGTTGAAAAGTTTTGTATGAATTGACAGATCTATATTTACTATATTTATGTTAATTCAAATGAGAAATAAGAAACCATAACATATAAGAAACAACAAATAAACACATATTCGGTATATTTTTATTGTCTTGCCTTGCACGTAACTGTTTTTACATATCTAAATCATGGGTCAATTGCTCACCTCCTTTGGCTACTTATATTATAATCTAATATATAAAATTATAATCTAATATATATAAAATTCTCGTGTCACGGTGTTATAAGTTGAACTCCTACGACACGGCTCGACTGATTTTCGTGAATATCGGCTACGGTTGAGAATCGGACAGCATCTATTTTTCATTCCCCTGAATGTTAAAGGTTTTTTTTGTCGCTAGGAAATGCATTTACACACTCCGATTGTGGGGTCGGGAGGGTGGGACTTCGCGAGGGGGGAAGAAGTCGCACTACCCACTAAAACCCAGCGAGATCGTCGTCAACCATGAGTGGGGAGCCAGAGGTTCGTTGAGGCATTCTCTGGCTCCTCGGTTGTAGCCGGCTTACAGATTTTCTACAGGAGGAGGAGTTGTATGAACCTCTTCCTCATGTTTCCTACTCCCCTTCGTCGGGGCCGGAGTGCCTCGGCGTCATTCACCCTTTGTCGTGCCTCCTTAAACGAGAGGGAGGCGACCGCTCTCCCGGCCTGCTCACTGATGAGTACTGCACCTATAATACTAGCTAGTGAGAGATCTGTGCCGATCAGCGACGTCATAATGAGTCACTGAGAACTCCAGGCGGGACTTTCTGCCACCCTGTGGTGGGCTGTGTCTAAATGTTAAGGGTGATCCACCACAAATTTTTTATTTTTTGACAATATTTTTTTGTTTTTATTTTTTATTATGTGGAATTTGAAAAATACATGTGGGTCCAGCTGTGAGACCTTATTAGGTTTCTTCCTACCTTATTACACTAATTTAAGCCACACTTCCTTCACCTGACCTCTCTTCGTTGGAATCGTATTTTTCGTTCATTGGTAATATGAGAGAGATATATACCAGTAAAGAAAAAGAAACCCCTAGGAACAAGGTTACAACATTATTAATAATATATTAGATTATATATAAACTTATCTGGCCAGTACCATTACCCTGCACAACCCATTATAACCATTCGCTATTTGAGTATGCAAAATCAGGTTCACGATAAATTACGTTATCAAATTCTACTAAAACACACATACAACATTGCAAATTCTTGTGCATAAATTCCAGAGAGCTGTCGGGCGATAGCGTTCAAACGACGTATTGATCTTTCGCACGATAACCTGCAAACTGACTTATACGTATATTAAAATAGATTATTTATTATGATTCCGTTGTTGTTTTTAAGTGTAAAATAAAACGTGAATTAAAAATAGCAAGTGAAGATTGTATCGATTAGATATGAATTACTTTTAAATACAGGTCTGCTGTCTTAACAACCTATAATACTAACCCTACCCTACCTAACCCTAACCTACGTAATGTTATTTTTAGTATTATATTATTTATTTTCATCTGTAATATCAGATAACACATGACTGATGTTAAATAATATTACCGAATAACCAACCGGATTTAACTTTCTGAATGCAACAGTGAAACACAAATATATTTCATTTATTTATTTATTCTTATTGCACACAAATATACAGAAACAAAACACTAACAAAATTTTAGATAAAAATGTACAAAGGCGGTCTTATTGCTTAAAGCGGTCTCCTCCAGGCAACCTTGGAGATAGTAGCCCATGAAATTACTGGAAATACTAAACTAACTATAAAATAAAGTGATGAACCACCATTTTTGTGTAAACAAGTGTAATCATCTGTACGATGATGATAAAATTGCTTAAGAAACAATGAGCAAAAGTTCTTAATATTGTAAACAAATCACTTAAACTAAAGCGAGAAGTTCCATACGTATAATGAAATACTAAGCTACTTGTTGACTTATTGTCTACCTTAGGCGAAGTTGTTCGTAAGTAAAACTATAAATTAGTTTTCTAAAGAAACACAAATTGCAGCGTCGCGTTGTAAAACGAATACGTAGAGCAGCGCTACATAAAGCGAATTTTAAATTGTGTTACAAGGATAATTACCCTAAATAGGTATGTATGGAAATTTAAAGGCTTTATCTACGTGGAAAAGTATAAATTATGCTATCCAGTGTAGCATCCACATGAGTTGGCGAATTCTTGCGCATAAATCCCGGCGCGCTGTCGAGCGATAACGTCCGAGCAGCGTATTGATACTGTGACATTAGGTGTAAGATAATAAAATGAAAAATTTGTATTCTAGAAATATGGATTAATTTACTGTAATTGAAAAGATCCATCCGTAATCTTTATGATATTTAATCTTCTATTCAATAATCTCAGACTCATTTCGATTTATGTCTTTCAATCGGACAGAATGATATTACTTATTTCCTATACTGAATAGCGCGAAGAATTCATCAATCTAATAATGCGAGCACTTCCTACTTTCCTTGTACATTATAGAAGCCTAAGTTTGTGGTATTTATACTAAAATATGAGTCACTCAGCGCGCGATGGAGAGAGCTATGCTCGGAGTTTCTCTACGTGATCAAATCAGAAATGAGGAGATCCGAAGCACAACCAAAGTCACCGACATAGTCCTACGAATCGCGAACCTGATGTGGCAATGGGCGGGGCACATAGTCCGAAGGACCGATGGACGTTGGGGGCTAAAGGTGCTGAAGTGGCGACCCCGCAGCGGACGGCGCAATGCAGGCAGGCCTCCCACAAGGTGGACCGATGATATAAAGAGGGTCGCTGGTAGCCGCTGGAAGCCAGGTGGCGGAAGATCGGGCCTTGTGGACGTCATTACGTGAGACCTATGTTAAATGCTCGATCGTGTATATTTAAAGGTGTGCGAATGTCGTTCGAATCGAATATCAATATTTGATTCGAATAATTCGAAAAAATGGAATAAATCGCGAATTAATGAAATATCTCTGGATTTTCAATAGTTTCTATTTAAATGGTGTTTCGAAATATTCGATATACGAATAATATACTTTTCGTTTAAAAAATATTTAGGAATACCTTGTATGACATAACAATCGATTCGGAACGAATAATTCTCAACTTCGAATTATTCGCACACCCCTACTTATATTAAAGTAAGTATTTATAAAGTAATTTCTATTTTATATTTAAGATAATGCTATTTATTTCTATTTAAGATAATGCTATTTTTTCCCGGCGTTGTCAAGTGTACTGCGTAAACACTACTAATGACTTTCCCTACACACATATATATAGTCGCTAACAAATGCAACATAAAAAAAACACCGGGTGTCCTTTTGAGGCCAAATAAAATTGATAAAATACCACGTCAATAGAATTATTTATGGTGAACGAGTTTTAAACTGTTCAATTCGTACCGTACGTTGAATGTTTAAGTTGGAAATGTATCAATAGTGATATCACAGTAGGGCGTTTGCATTTTTTATGTGTAATAACATAAATCCTGTATTTTTACAGCATTTAAAACCTTGATGGTCTAGTGGTTAAACACAAAGATTGCTGTTAGTTATTACTCACGCGATCCAATCCTTAAGGTGTAGAAACTTCTGTGCCTTTTCTTGTTTAAAAATTGAGTATTTTTTTAAATTTATTTATTTATTGCGTACCAACAAAATACACAATATACACATTAAAAAATAATTGTAATACAAGCTTATTCTTACATACTGGTGAAAACTACGTGGATAACTAAATGTAACAGTGTAGTAACAAAAAAAATAAGTTACACAATATCATAAAATAAGATAAAACAAAAGTTATACAATAAAATTTAACATAAACGTTACATTTGTGCTTATCAATCACTTAAAGATAATAGTTTTTACTTAAACCTTGACCTTGGAGTTGTTAAGTTTTTACAATACTTTTATGAAGTAAAGGATGGAAACGAGCCTGTATAGAATTGAATTACCCAAGAAATAAGTTTAAAAAACTTAGTGTATGTTTAACACCACAAGAAGTGAGAAAATTATTAACTCGAGGTTAGTAATAATAATAATTAAATACTTATTTTATATTTTTGTTACAATTTTGTTCTTTATTAATCATTTTATTTCCATAAAAAGTTAAACATATAGTAGACACGACACTTTTGTTAGTTGCAAGTTTTTACTTCTAAAAATTAGGACTATTTTCTAAGAGATTTCTAAGTGTAGACATATGTGAATAGTGGCGGTGACAGAGCAGTATTGTATTCGCTATAACCTCGAAAATTATTTTACGGACATATAATTGATTTAGTTCTGAACATAGTATACATTTTGCGTGAATTTCTATTACTTGTCAAATGAAAGATTTCAAAAAAATATTCTTAACTTAGTAAAACTTGACATTTATTTCCAGCGAATTGAATATTTGGTGGTTGTGTCATAAATCGATTGTATAGTGGCTAACTTACTGTGATGTCTGATTTAAGAAATAATAAACGAGACAATGACTATAACGATTACGAACATTGTTATGCTTTTGTATACATTTACATTATGTATACATTTTAATTTACAATTGATAATTTATAACATGTAAATAAACACTACATTTTATACTTGTCATGGAGCACAGATCGTATTGCACTGTGAAATATATATGAATGCGAAATTCAATTTTTACTTGGGAAATCCTCGTTTCCAATAAATCTCACGTTCTGTCAAAGATAAACGTGCCCAACGTAACGTTTTCTGATATAATACAGAATACCGCACTGTGACAATCCATTTACGCTTAAGTAATTGATTAATGGTTTCTTTTATTCATTAGATGTTAGCCTCTTTGCTTATTTTTTAGTAGTTTCTTTGTATAGAATGTGTATTGAATGATTTATATTGAATTAAAAAGGAAATGTATATGCACTTTATTTTACTTTATGGGATCACGAATACTACTTTCTAACGTATGTGAAGTATCTTGAAAAGATTTTAATAACACACTCAATCCAAAAACTACTTAATTAAGTTCAACACCCCTTAGCTCACACATTCAATCAGTCAGTCACTCACTCAGTCAAACACATCATGTCGTCCTATCATCACGAGCTCTTTACAACAAATGACGATTGACTTGAAAGTTACCTAAGTTATTTTTTACACTGCGTAGATCGTCGCTGAGTATTCCCCAATACGCCCACAGGATTCAACACTAGGCAGGTGACACCGTGGGCCTCAATTAGTTTTGTTGTACTATAAACCTATTTTGCACAAATTAAAATGAACATACAAACGTTTTGAATACGCAGCGTGGTAGAAATCAGTGGAGCATAACGTAGCAAAATAACAGTGCGTAACCAATTAGTCCTCGACACGTGACGTACAACAGACAATGTCTATTTACACAGCAATCCCAAACCCTGACAATTGAAGCTCGTGACTTTTTTAATGTCACGAATCATTTTTATCGTTAGCACACTTCACGTAAATATGTTTTATACACATGTCAGCAGTAAAACTTCTTTAGCAAATTAATTTTTAAATCTTGTTTATATTTAACAAATCTAAAACTTTACATTTCCGAGACTTAGACAAAGGGAAAAAGAAAAATATTTTGAGAATTTATTAAATTTAATTGTCATAAAAGTGTCGAAAATGAATACAAATTATATATTGAAATCATAAATGACGAATTGTAATTTTTGAATTAAATATATAGAAAAAGAAATTATGAAATATTTATATTAATTAAAATGCCATATATCCGTTGTAAAGATTACAACTACATAACCTTCAATAGAATTAGCATAAAAAACGCTGCATATCTTTGTGGATGTTAATCACCCGTTACATCCGTAAAAATTTTACCTAAGAAGAAGACGCCTAAAGAAGGTTCACTTCAAAAACTAACTTCCCATGACATCTAGCACGAATTCCTTAAATATTTCGAACGGAAATTTTCTGGTTTATTAACATATTTTAAAATATAATTTACCTGTTTACGTTTACGTTTATGTAGGAAATTTTATAAATATCGACAAATCGTCTCAATATACATATAGTCGTGGTATATACCTGGTAAATAATAGATTAATGAATACTGATGAATGATAAAGTCTTTTTCGAAAATAAAAATAGCCAACCAATTTCTTACAACATCAGCCAGCAAAAGTCTCTCCAAAATGGTCGAGTCGGACCAAACAGACTACAGAAATTTTACAAATTATTTATTTTATGTAAGTACCGTATAAATGCATGTAGTGAGAACCTTTTAATTTGAAATTAAAAATAGACCCTCCATTTTTCTTTATTGGTATAGATTTAAAAATTTTAATAAATTGTACAATATATGTGAGCAAGTGTGGAGAAATACAATAGTAGGAATTTAATAACTTTTAGGGATTGTTTGATCCTTCTTTTTGGAGAAAGTATCTGATTTAACAGTCTTAGTAAAATTAGTGTGCCGATTGAAAGAGGGAAAAATATTTGAAATTAGTCTTGTTGTGAATGACTTTAACCATTGCTACAAACCAACCAATCGCGCAGAAGTATTTGTTTCTTTAGAACCAATTTTTTTAAGCCTTAATTGATATTTCAGAGACAAATCCAGAGGAAGTTCATGAACACTGGTTTTGTTTTCATCATAGTTGTGCGTTAAATTAGTCGGCAACAAATACCACTTTCAAAAAGTATGTTTATAATTTAAGTTATTTATAACTTCACGCAGTTTCATAAATGTTTGTGTTTCAAATGCAAAGTAACAGTTTTGTGTAAAATGAACGTGAAATTATTCAAGACTTAACTAGGACACAAAGTGGACTATTTCTTTGTCATAATTTTAATATACAGAGGGATTTGTGTTTTTTAAATACACGAAAATTTATGTCATTTTTATTGAGCAGGGAAGCACTAAATTATCACTAAATAGTTTAAGGTAGTCCGGACTTTCTGTTTTATGTTTTTCGTTTTTTATATTGCGTATGTAATGAATTCACTTTGCCAAATACAAAAGATATTTGTACAAATATTGAAATTAATGATGTCCTCGAAAGAAAGTTACGTCTACAGTATTCTTAGGAATAAGACTCGGGGCTTCAGTGAGGTGCCCATATTAAGATTCTAGCGAGTAAACTTAGTTCCGCTGCATTCGCTATTAGAAAAGTTAAACAATCCACTGATGTCGAAACTGCCAAAACTGTGTATTTCGCTTATTTTCGTAGCTTCGTCTTACGGCATACTGTTATGGAGTACAGCGGCGGACATCGAAACAAATTTTATTTAAAAAAAAAACATGCCATATATCAATTAAGATCTTGTGCTTCTCAAAATCAAAATATTCTTTATTCAAGTAGGCTCAAAAAGCACTTTTGAATCGTCAGTAGTCTGTCCGTTGGTAACAAATCTACCACCGGTTCGGAAAGTTGATTCCGCTGAGAAGAAGCCGGCAAGAAACTCAACGGTTACTCCTTTTAACATAGCTTTTTTGTAGGTTACAATGTTTTTAGCTTTCATATGCAACTGGAATCATGTCCAAACATCTTTGTCGCTTAAATAATCTTCCACATTATAATATGCCTTTTTTATTAGGACATTTTTAACATACTTCTTAAAACTATGTGGAGGCAAACCCAGAAGTGATTCAGGTATCTTATTAAATATGCGTATGCTCAACCCGACAAATGACTTCTGAACCTTTTTCACTCTAAAATATGGCATTACAAGTTTGTGTTTATTTCTTGTATTAAAATTGTGTGTTTCGCTCCTTTTGCTGTATAAATGAATATTATCACGGATGTATAAAATGTTATTTAATATATATTGCGACGGTACTGTGAGAATAGATATTTCTTTGAATTTTTCTCTTAATGAAACGCGAGATCCCAATTGAAAGATTGGGATGATTGATCCCAAATAAAGAAACATTAATTCTCTCAGTACTTAATAATAATATCTTATACATCCGTGATTATATTCACTTATACTAGAAAAAAGTGAAATACACAATTTTAATACTAAAAATAAAAACTTGTTATCCCATATTTTAGAGTTAAGAAGCCTCAGAAATAATTTGTTGGGTTGATCATACGCATTTTTAATAAGATACCGCAATCAGTTTTAGATTTGCCTCCGCATAGTTTTAAGTAATATGTCAAAAACATACTTTTACGAAACGCATATTATATGAGCGATAAGAATGTTTGGACTTTACTCCAGTTGCACACAGAAGCAAAATATTACTCGCTGTAACATACGCAACTATCTCTAAAAGAGGAACCGTTGAGATTCTTGCCGGTTTCTTCTCAGCGGATTCAACTTTCCGAACCGGTTGCAGATTTGTTATCAACGGACAGACTACTGACGATTCAAAAGTGTTTTTTTGAGCCTATTTGAATAAAGAATATTTTGATTATATTAAATACAAACTATCTCTGTAGCCTAGACCTAGCTCCATAAGAATTACAATTTCTTAAATTTGACCTGCCAACCCCAGGCCTCTGGTTTTATTTTTTCACAATGCATTAGCGTACGCCGACCATAGAGTCGAAAATATTTGCCTCGGCAATGAGGATCCTCGCAATACCTGTTAAAACCCAGCGGAATCCTTTATTGGGGCATCCGAGAATCACTCACGCATTCCTGTCTCAGGTCCTGGATGAATCAGACTTAGAGATGACGATGTAAAATAAATTTCAACAAGATAATTTTACTTCTCCCAAAAGTTATTGAGTGACAAATAGTGGTTTATACGCTACCTAGTGTTTTAAATAAAGATATCAACGAATAAAGTGGTGTTCTATGTTTACGATTGTTTTACTATCTATTTTCACAGAGTAGATTGAAATTTTGACAAATTCACCTTTTTAAAAATAATGAGCACTGTTTCTTTATTTCTTTGTATGCCCGTAGTATACGGCACCGATCAGCAGTTTATTAACCATAAAGTAAAGGAGAAAGCTTTTTTATTCTAGTAAGCCACAAGAGTTTGCGTTAAAACCGTTTTATTAGCTCTCTTATTTCACCCGCTCTAAACTTTATTACATATAAATTGTTCAGCAGTAGATGTTACTAAAATTTCACCAATATGTTAATTAACATCTGTAGAAAATACATTCCTCTGCCACAATATCCTAATTATATGAAGAGAACGTTATATTCGTCTAAGATTAATCTTATTTCTATTTACGCTTCACTTATTTAGTCATGAAAATATATATTATAATCGACAATCTCGTAAGTTATATTCGCAGTTGTAGTATTGTAGCATTGTAGAGAAGCCCTGTGCCAAATACAACGAAAAGATAGTTGCAGGCCATACTCTAAAAAGCTAAATCTTCTTACGGTACCATCTTTATATATTTTAGAATTATGTCTATTTTTAAGAAATAATGATAACCTCTTTGCTCGGGTAAATCCAGATCGTCTTAGAGATAAATTCGGGATTCCAGTTCATAAAACCACATTTTTTAATAAAAACATCTGCGTTATGGCTCTAAAAATATATAATAAGTTACCTCAGAATGTACGAAAATGCCATGACATCAATATATCAAAAAAAAAATGTATGACTTTTTAATTTTTAAGACATTTTATAATATAAAAGAATTTTTTTCCAATTTATTTTTATATACAAATACAATATATTTTCGACATTATTTTAACTATTCTAATTATAATTTTAACTTGTATGTTTTTTTTTTTTATTGTATTGTACGCCACATTAGGCATTGAATTGCAATAAAGAATTTTGAATTTTGAATTGTAGTGCAAACAAAGTTGTTAGTGCACTAAATGACAATTGAAATTATTTGAAATTAAAAAAAAAACCCATGTATAAATAGCAAAACCTTGTTTACAAGTATTTCAAAACAAAGTATTACAACATCTTCAGATGCAAATTTTTGTTACAAACGGGAAAAATATTGCATTTGCGAAGTAGGCATTCCACAGGGAAATGTAATTAGTGTGATCGACCCCTAACTTTGTAGTTTATTGTTTTACTGTTATAGGACATAATTCTTATTGCTCAGGGTTTCCCTTTTCATGGAGATTTATTTAATATAACACTTCTTGTAAACGTACTTTGAATTTGATTTAACCTTGAGATGAAATATGTAAAATTTTATATCAGAAACCTATTTTCAGTGTTAGATAATGAAAACTTTATTATCAGTTACGGTTTATATTTAGTTTATGTAATTATAACTTCCGCAATTCGATTAAAATTAACCATAACAAACCATTTTCACACTAAAAATGTCTCTCCATAAGTTCTCACTTTTTATGCTTTGCTATCATTTCTTTATATAAACTCCTTAGCCTCACTTATTTACTCACGGCGTATGTTATTATATTAAGCTACATTAGTGACCTTACTTTGTGCCCAAAGACATTATTGTGTTAGTGAAAGAATAACAAACGTCCTTTCAACTACTCTTTATTTTTATAGATAATTGTATTTTACTTTTACTAGTGTTTTATTTCCCACTCTTTGCCGAGAATATCCTTGGATGCGCTAAATCTAGCGAGCAAACAGCAATTATCGGGCCATCTTGAGCAAATAGATTCAATGGAAACTGTTTTATCCCATTTGGAAATAGGTATTCATTATAAATTGATTTATATGTTATAATATTTAGGGTCTGACGGCCCCGCTAGCGCAGTAATGCAAGTACTCGCTTTGCAAGCAGAGGTCCCGGGTTAAATTCCCGGTAGGGCTAATTTAGGAAATTACGTTTTCTAATTTATCTAGGAAGGCTTCGGCCGTGACTGGTTACAACGGTATCGTCCAGCAAAGAAATTTGTGAGATCAAAGACTAGGGTGCTGCCATATTAGATTATATAACCACTTTTCATCAGATGCGGTCACATTCAAGCGCTAACTTTCAGCAATAAAAAAAATAGTTTTAGGCCAGCAGAGGAACTGTTAGTATATGATTTGACTCTTTGTATTTAATATTGTATAAAATAATTTTGGTTAAACTAGTACGACTGCTGAAATTTAAATAGAAGTGCACCAGAGGTTATACAAATATATGATTTAAAACGACATACATCACCGTCTTGGCCGCGGATTCCGCACACAACACACTTTTTAAAATCGGACGCACTAGATTCCCGATTTGCGTGTTTTATTTGTGAAGAAATCGGCCGCGCACTCATCTTGTGTACATCGGTAGCCGCTCTTGCGCTGCTCGCCTGTCGCGCACCCTCTCTGGCGCAACGCACACTTTCCGCCAACTAAACCACCTTCTCTAATGTGAGGTTTGTTGTTTGTTTGTTTGTATACTTTATTGCACATCAATAAATAACAATTTAACATATTAACTTACTAATAAATAAATGTACAAAAGGCGGTCTTATCGCTAAGCAGCGATTTCTTCCAGACAACCTTTGGGTTTAAAAAGCAGCGAGTATCGAACCTGATGGGCAATGGCATAAACATACATATTAATATTTACATATTAATACACATATAACATGAAAATATAAGAATATATATAGCTTATAAAATAATAAACTTACATATATTTAAAATATATCTAAATTATACATAAAATAATACATAAATCGTCTAAACTTTAGTCCTCTAACTTTTCATCAAAGAGACGATCGCGTTCAGCGCCTGTTACCTTTCCCAGAACGAAACGATCTCGCAGCATCTCGTTGAGCATTGTCACTGGAATCCCGCAGTCCATCGTCAGTCCACGTACTCTGGCAGCCCAATCGTTTATAGATTCGCTGTTGCCTTGAGCGGCTCTAGGCATCTTTATGTCACTCTGCAAATCCGCACTTTTTCGTCTTAAAATGGCCGTCGAGTAGGGAAATGATCAGAATGTGTGGAAGAGTACCCACGCCGCTAAACTACTGAAAAGAATTGCACGCCGTTTAGCTCCGGATTCGTCAAAATCATCGTTGATTTCTTTCGCCAAAAACCACCACTGCGTCAATCGTCCTTTGTACAACTCCGATTCTTGTGTTTCATGGTCAAAAACATTAAAAATCCAACAGACACTTTTGTCATTATCACACATGTAAGTTCAACTCGTCGCCAATTGTTATTTCGTTATTTTTCGTAACGTAAAAATGAAACACAGATATAATAGTTAAAGGTGTAATCACGACTGATCTTCGTCGCGGTTGCAACCGCGGTCGCGCAACTTATATTTATGATTACCTACAGAACAATCTTAAAGGTGGGTACTGTAGAATATAGTAATAAAAATTGTTTATTGTGAAATTAATGCGTATACACTATTTAGTATTTGAAATACAAATAGTATTACAGTTTGTAGTGTTATAGTAAATAAATCGTAATACTATTATTTTGTATAGCAGAATAAATTGTAAAATCGTAGTTTCCTTATATTAGAGACAGTGAAAAAGGGTTTTCATGATTTAAGTAACCTATATACAAAATGTAAATAAAATGAAGCGCCCGCTTGTAAAGAATTACGGGTGTGGTTTTTATGCTGTAACATACATATATTTACATACCAACAAAGGACACAAAACGAGGATTTTATAACTTTTGTTTATTTGTCAGTGTCTGTCTCACTGAACGGACTAATCCCGGCAGCAGCGGCAAAAATTTCTTTAAAAAAAGTCGACGTTTGAAAAAGAATGTCGAACGAATGTACGGGATGTAAAGATACTGAACCAATTTAGTTACAATTATTCATATAAGCCTTGCGGGAAAGCGTTTTCTCTGTAATAAAATCATTGGTTGTTTTAAACTTAAATTTTCGTGGTTTATTAACATATTGACTATTTGAACGGGTACATATCACGATGGCGATTTTTAATTTTTCATTTTGCCGATATTTCGACCCAGTTGCATGGATCGTGGTCACGACGATACTGCCTCCAGAATATTACCTCCAGATAGATGGCGTTGCTATGGGAAGTCCGGTCGCTCCAGTTGTCGCGAATTTATGGATGGAATATTTCGAAGACCGAGCCATCTCCACTGCACCCAGCCAAGTTAAGTTTTGGAAACGGTACGTTGATGATGTATTTGCGGTGCTTCAAGGAGGTAAGCAAGAAGTTGACCAATACCTGGAACACCTGAATAGCATTCATCATAAAATAGCCTTCACGTACGAAATGGAGAAACACAGAAGCATGTCTTTCCTGGATGTACATATATATTTAACATCTGATGGCAATTTTGGTCATTCGGTATATAGAAAACCCACACATACGGACAGATATTTACATGGTTCGTCTCATCATCATCCACGTCACCTTGCCTCGGTCGGGACAGCATTGATCAGTCGAGCTCACGATTTATGTGATGATCTAACTGTTCAGGACGAGTTAACCCATGTAAGAGAGGTGTTACGTCGGAATGGACATAGATCCCCAAAACCCGTCAGCAAGCAGAGACACCATAAACGACCTTTGGAGGTAGAAAGGCCAAAGGCCTATTTACCCTTTGTAAAGGGAGTGACGGACAGAATAGGCAGGCTACTGCGAAACGATTATAGCATCAAAACTGTCTTCACTCCCTTACAAAGGATTATAAACATGGTAAGATCTCCGAAGGATCGTTTACCGTATCAATGTCCGGGCGTTTACAAAATTGACTGCAGCTGTGGAAGCTCTTATATTGGGCAAACGAAGCGTTCCATAGCAACTCGTGTGTCAGAACACATAAATGCTGTCAAGCACAACGACATACAAAAATCTGCGATCGCGGAGCACATTTTGCAGCAGGGAACTCAACACTGGATAGAACTTCATAGCCCGAAAGTTCTTTCCACGGACCGCCATTATATGCCGAGATTAGTTCGCGAGGCCATTGAAATTAAAAAATATCCTAATTTCAATCGTGAAGATGGTTTTAAGCTGGCTGATACGTGGAATCCAGTGGTGAAGCTATGCCAAATGAACAAACGACGCAATTTTTCAAAATTAAAACGTGACGTTGTGAGTGTAGTATGCCGACAAATGGATGTGGGTGCCGTGAAAAATAAAAGAATCAGACGTAGGGTAGACAGATTCTGCCCTTGACAGCTTGACACAACCGACCACAGCAGTATCGTCGTGACCACGATCCATGCAACTGGGTCGAAATATCGGCAAAATTAAAAATTAAAAATCGCCATCGTGATATGTACCCGTTCAAATAGTCAAAATCATTGGTGGTCGTATCAACGAACATATGACGTAACTTTCTATGCCGAATAAAGAAAATTGAACTTTGGATATAAAAGAATAAGATGTAGGGAATGGCGATTTTGCCCATGGCAGCTCCGCTTGGCTCAACCATTTACATCAATTACGTCGTGACCACCATCCATCCATCCATCTAACTGGATCAAAGTAACGACAAAATACAGAAAATTTCCATCGTGTGTTGTACCCGTAAATATATTTTGAACATGTTATTCAATCACGAAAATTTTGGTTTAAACCGTTATTATATCTGTTGATTAGTTCTGCTATTCTAATTTATTGTTTTCTTATATTGTATAATGCTTGTTGACGTACCTATTGCGTTGTTAATTTAACTGTAGGTAACATGTCAAGTGGTTAATGTTTGAAGTGGTCCAGATCAGTGTTCAAACAGTGTAACGGCTAATCTCCTAATGCACAGCATCCATATGGCCATCTGCTTTACGATCCGGGGCAACATGTGCGAGAACATACATACGGTAGCTATAAAATAAGATTAGCTCGGAATAAAATACGCTTCAGTATGTGTATAGGATTTTATAACTCTCATTGATGGTTTTATGTCATGTTTCATGTTTTAGTTTATCACTTTATGTTTAATGAACCTATGTTGTATGACTATTAGAAGCATGGATCGCAAAGTTGTAGCTGTTAGTAGTAATTTTATATTGTTAGCTAAATTCTTCACGTCACTATCTGTTCACATTTTTATGTAGTTTTATTTCAAATATTGTTGACAGGCAATTAGATCTAGAAAATGAAGTATATCGAATAGTACAACCAGAAAACTGTCCTATTGTAGTCCGCGAGCTTTGCGCATATGAACTTTTAAAGTTTTTAGCGCACGTATTTTTGTCAATTTGTGTATTAAAAATGTTAAAGCTTTAATCGTTTTTCGATACTCAAAATAACGCAACGCTTTCGTGCATAATCTACATTGCTTATATTTACGAATATAAACGTTCATTTATTAAACTAGATTACATTGATAACAAATTTATTGAACAGTTATCGTATTTTGTAGTATATTCGACGTAATTCATTGATGCTGGAATGTACGTGTATTGAGATGCAATCATTTCAATTATTTTTTTATAAACAATTTAGGATTAACTTATTTCAATATACACTGTGGAGATTCTTATTTTGTAAATGTTATTAGGAAATTGTGTTTAAGTAGCTTTTAATAGGCCTAAAGAAGTGGTGTAAGTTAGATATGAATTTAAGTATTTAAAGCCACGTGTAGATAAGTTAAATATTTTATATAAAAACAAAATAAAATTTTTATTACCAGCTAAATTCGGTCCGGATAAAGCTAATCACTCTCCCGCTGGGATTGCTTCCTTCACGTGTAAGATATTTTTCCAACTTCCATCCACGTACGAGGCATCCCTAAGGAAAACAACTTTTGTTTTATCATTAACAGTAAACATGATTCGTAAAACATTTTTATAAAGGTTTTTTTTACAAAACTACTATATAGTAGTATGTAAGTATATTTTTGTCCGAGTTTAAAATATTGTGTGGCACATAAAAGCGAGAGCGAATTAGACAGAGAGAGAAAACAAACATTTAATTTATAATGTCATCAAGTGTCCACACGTAAAAGTTAAAAAAAAACTTTTCATAAAATTGGTTTTACGGACGATAATTTTAAGTGATAACGTCACAAGATACCGCGGGGTCGATATCGATACCGACCACTACCTGGTTGTTGCCCGAATCGGTGGATTTTTTAATCGATGGCGCCATAGAAATAAGGAAACCTCGAGCATTCTTGAACGAATAAAAATGGAGAGATTGCAGGAAGAGAATGTTGGAGAAGAATATCTGAAAAATTTGAGTGGGCGATTCAAGAGTGAAGACGAAGGAAATGAGATTGAAAGTTTATGGAATAAATTTAAAGATGGAGTGGTTGATGCTGCTATTGATGTATGTGGTGTGTCGAAAAGGAGGAAAGGTAAGAAAGAGAAGAATTTGTGGATGGACAAAAATGTTCAAGCTGAGTGTGAAAAGAAGAAAGCCTGGTCCGATTGGTTGGCTACAAAAGCGAACCAACGAATGCAAAAGGCAACGAATGATGACGTAAAAAAGGCAAGAATGGAATACAAAAGGGTGAAAGTAATCGTGAAAGAAACTATGAGAAAGAAAAAAGAAGAATACAGCGATATCTATGATAGGAGACTTTCTGATGGTTTTCAGTCAAACAAAAAGTTTTTCTGGAAATCAATACAAATTGCCCCAGGGAGATCTACTACCTCGGAGCTTAGTAAAATCAGAAGTTTAGATGGAAGTTAAATAAAAGGAGAAGAATGGATATTGAAGAGATGGAAGGACCATTTTGAAAGTTTGTTTGAAAGAAATGAAGCAGAGGTAAATATGGCCTCTGCGGATAGCAATGAATGTAAGACAAGTGATAGCGAGATTAGTATGGATGACATCATGAAAGCGATAAAAGGTATGAAATCAGGTAAGGCTGCTGGGTATGACAGAGTGTCAGTCGAGATGCTGAAGGCTGGCCGCGGGATTGTGGTAGCTCAGCTGTACTGCCTTTTCAATATATGCTGGGAGAAAGGTCAAGTCCCAAGAGATTGGAGCAAGGCCGTAATTGTCCCTCTATATAAAGGAAAAGGGTCACAGCAGGAGTGCAAAAATTACCGCGGTATCAGCCTTCTTAGTGTCGTCGGCAAATTGTATGCAAAGATATTAATTGAAAGGGTGATTAATGAAACTGATGGGAAAATATGGGACGTGCAAGCGGGATTTAGAAGAGGAATGGGATGTACGGATCAGGTCTTTTCTTTACGGTGCATAACTGAAAAATGTTTGGCTAAACACCAAAAAGTTTATTGCGCGTTCGTAGATTTAGAAAAGGCCTATGATCGAGTGGTGAGGAATGAGCTGTGGTCAACGTTATCTACGTATGGGGTGAGCGGTTGTCTGATCCAAGCATTGAAGTCTCTCTATGAGGGTTCTAGTGCCTGTGTCAGAATAAACGGAGCGTACACGGAGTGGTTTCCTGTCGAAAGAGGTGTTCGACAGGGATGTGTTGCGTCACCATGGCTGTTCAACCTTTTCATGGATAAATGTTTGACAGATTTAAAAGAAAGTATGTATGGGTTAAGAATGAATGAATTACTCATCAAATGTTTACTCTACGCTGATGATCAAGTAATACTTGCGTCATCCGCTAACGAGCTTCAGGAGATGCTAAATATTATGAATGAAGCTTTGAAAGGGAAAGGAATGAAAGTGAATGTAAACAAAACGAAAGTTATGCTTTTTGAACGAGATGAATCTATGATGAATGGCAATATTTTGATAGATGGGGAACAAGTGGAAGAGGTGAAAGAATTTGTATACTTGGGATCTAAATTTACAAAAGATGGAACATGTGAAAGTGATATCGAAAGGAGAGTGAATGCAGGGAATATGGTAAATGGTGCTCTGCATGCTTTTATGAATAGCCAGATGGTGTCTCAAAGGGCTAGACTGGCAGTGCATGCTGGAGTGTTGGTGCCAACACTTATGTATGGTAGTGAAAGTTGGGTATGGCAGAAGAATCACAAAAGTAAAATAAATGCGGTAGAGATGAGAGCGTTGAGAAGCATGAGTGGATTAAAACTGAGTGACAGAGTAAGAAATAGTGTGATAAGAGAACGTTCTGGTATAAAAGAAGACGCAGTGACTAAAATTGAGAAAGGTATGCTTAGATGGGTTGGGCATGTACAGAGAATGAATGAAAGGAGACTGACAAAAAGGATTTATGAGTCAAGAGAGAATGCGAAAGTTGGAATCCAGGACATTTTAAATAACGGTCAGGTCAAGAGTATTCTTAAACCGACGAACTTGTATGAAAGGTTTAATGAGAATGAAAGAAGCGAAGGAGATATGCAAGGATCGTGGCAAGTCGAATGATGTTGTCTCTGCCTACCTCTGTGGTAATGAGGCGTGATGCTACGTATGTAAGTTTTTGCTTTGCTCTTAATAGTAAAGACGGCTCATGGTATATTTTATGAACATGGAGAGCAGCATAAGTTCTTGAAAATTTCGTTTGAGGAAGTGTAGATATCATATTGTAGTTTTCGCGGAAATATGAAAGTTTAGCAAATTTAGAACGTGTCGTACTCGCAAGTGCGATTTTGTGTTCCGTGACGCGATTCTCGAACGTTTGAAGTTTAAATTTTGTTAAGTTTGCAAAACAATGCCGGTCTGTATCTTTTAAGTCTGCTTTATAGTGCTCTACTGTTTGAGAAGTCTGTAATATGTTCCTTTCTAAGTAGTAGTATTTTAATGACAAAGTAACAAACATTTCTTATTTTAAGTGCATCAGTAGCAACTGGCATCAACTACGTTCGAAGAGTTCGAAGATGTAGCAACCTATTAAAGTCCCACTGCCTGGCACAGGTCCCTTTACTCATAAGAGGGTTTTAAGGTCTATCACGCTAATTCATTGCAGTTGGCAGGCTACATGTTCCCTCAACATTTTACTTTTGACGAAAAGCACAATAACGAATTTTAAGTAACAATTAGGTATATAAATTATTTGTAAAGGGAAACTTATTGGCCCTTGCTCAGGGTTAGAGCTCGCAATTCTCTGAACATGAACCCTCGACGCTCTGAACAAGAACATGCTTGTCTTACCACTGGAATAGCACGGTTTTACGCTATAAATAAGTAAAAAGTAAGTAGCAGCCTATGAATGTCCCGCTGCTGGGTACAGGCCTCCTCACTCAGAGGGGCGAGGATTTTTAGAGCATAGACCTACCACGCTGCTCCACTGCAGATTGGCAAGAATAATACACAAGTGCACCCTCTATTCCTTCACTCTCATAGTCCGAATTGACGGGAATCCGACACGACCGGAGAGAGTTCAGGCACAAGACCGATGGCTTAACTTGGTCTCCGAGGCACGGGGGTGGATAACACCGCCAATTTCCCAACTTCGAGCAAATATTGAGAAAATCTTAATCGAAAACTCAATATCGATTTCGAATTGGCCCAACGCGGGACTCGAATCTAGGACCTCATGTCTGTAGTCGAACATGCTAACCACTAAACCAATGAGCAATCACGCTATAGCATAGTTTTAATTTTTTGTCACTCATACAACTATGAAAAGTACTTATACTTTAGAAAGAAAAATATTTTTTAAGCGTTACAAATCCTGGACAAATTATTGTTTTATATCTCGGTATTTTGTCTTAGAAAATGTATGTGGTATAATAACAGAATAATTTAAAGACTGTCCCAAAAATATTTTCGTTATTGAAATTGTAAAAAGCTTTTTAGAGAGCGGCGATGACCGCGCTCTCTAAAAAGCTTCCTCAATAGTGAATAATTAAAGTTAATGTTATGAAGTCCAAATTGATATAATGGAATATTTTACCTTCCCTACCGGTTTCACTTCTTTCATATTCTCCTTTCCCTTCGCCTTTAATATCAGTTTAGGTGCGTTGAAAATACAAATTAACGATTAATTTATTTTAATTAACGAACGAATATTTCAAAAGACTGCATCATCATTTTACGACATTTAATGTCTTCAACATTAAGTGTCGTACACTGCAAGTTTATATATATAAATATATATATATATATATATATGTCGGAGAATAAGAGAGAACGGAGAAACATAAAGCACAGGGGCGTAGGGTTCTCCGCCGACATCGTTATTAATTAGATCCATTATTTAATTTCTTATTCTGTGGGCGTTCATGGGTATTGTTGGTGCAATCAAACACTGTATTAATTAACTCCTGTCTCTTATACACATCTCATAAGCTTGCTATTCTGAAATCAACTTAAATCGCAATCAACCACATATAAAGTAAATTAGATGTGGCGAAAAATAATGTTTACCATTACAACAAATGATTTAAAAACATCATTTGTAGAACAGTTGTTACACATAATGGAGTTTTAACTTCTATGAGTACAGATAAAACAAACAAAGTGCACGTAAAATCTCAGTATTCTGCTACATAACGATCCGTCTGACCTAGAAACTGAAACAGCACTCTGAGGGCAAGTAACTATTTGTGTCACAGAGCATAATGGTTGACATTTCTACATAATAACTAAAGAGACTACTTGAAGCGGCCTAGATGTGATAGAGAATGTATATTTTCAGAGAAACAAACATTAATGTTGCAATATGAAGCTAAATGTGTATAGATACATACCCACTGAACATGATCACATCCACTTAAGAGTCCAGTCCAACCTTCAATCACTTTACTTGGTCGCCTGTAATTTCCTATTCAAACAGATTCAAAAAAATCTTTAAATACTTGTAGAAAATGTTTAAATTTACTAATGTCGGACATTCTACGTTAACGATGTTACGAATTTAAAAATGTATTAGTTAGATATATATTCGTAGTAAAGGTTAATCTGTATATTAATTAGATTATGAATGTAAGTGTGTATTTAATAATCTGAAAGGAAGTAATGAAAAACTAAGTGAAATACAATTTTTATTAACATAAATCTATAGTCCAACTTGGTAGACTTTCCACTGGCACTAGGTCGGTATCTACGCGGGTGAAACCGCGGTCCATTACTAGTATTTTATAATTTGATCTATAAGTACTTGAATTTTGTTGAAATAAACTCTTAAATATATTGTTAAGGCACTATAAGCCGAAGCAAAAATATTTTAGTTCATGCAAACATAATATGACTTGCCAAGGATGAATTAACCAATTAAGGACACGCAGGCGTATTAATAAAAAAAAAGATATCTACCCTATTAAAACTTATATTTTAAATAATATTTTACATCCATCTATTTACTATTACGATTTTAGTATTTAGACAACGTTATTTTTATCTCTATATACATATATGAAGGTAAATTTGAGTAGTTCCTCCTCGGAATTGCGAGTCACGTTTATAACTTTGGGCAGAAAGCTATCCTTCGTTAAAGCTGTTTGTTTAGTTCATCTAACAGTTTCTTTACCAGTTATAATCCTCTTAATATAATATCAAGCCTCGATAGCAGTCTTTATCCGTAAAATTAAACACATTTTGCTAATAATAAGACAACCAGCTGTTACCTGGGTAATTCTAGATGCCTCTTTGTCTAAAATAAAAGTATCTTAAGCTATTCCAATGAAAGTCCCGTCAAAAACTGTCATTTCAGAGATTAGTGGTAATAAATATATCAAATCAAAATATTCTTTATTCAAGTAGGCTCAAAAAACTCTTTTGAATCGTCAATAGTCTGTCCGTTGGTAACAAATCTACCAACGGTTCGGAAAGTTGATTCCGCTGAGAAGAAGCCGGCAAGAAACTCAACGGTTACTCCTTTAAACATAGCTTTTTTGTAGCTTACAATGTGTTTAGCTTTCATATACAACTGGAATCATGTCCAAACATCTTTGTCGCTTAAATAATCTTCAACATTATAATATGCCTTTTTTAATAGGATTTTTTAAACATATTTCTTAAAACTATGTTGAGGAAAACCCAGAAGTGATTCAGGTATCGTATTAAATATCCACAATTAAAGACAATCAAAGAAAGTTAAGTCTACAGTCTTCTTAGGAATAACCTTAGACTCTNCATAAAACACAGGGGCGTAGGGTTCTCCGCCGACATCGTTATTAATTAGATCCATTATTTAATTTCTTATTCTGTGGGCGTTCATGGGTATTGTTGGTGCAATCAAACACTGTTTTAATTAACTCGGTTTATAATGTTCAATCACTTAATGTTCCCGATATCAATTTACACAAACTCATTAACACTAATAGCTAGGAACGCGACAGTTTTAACAGTTGACTGGTCCGATCGAGCGCTACTCGACAACTGTCGAGTGACTCCCGCCGGACTGCCACCATTGACTCTGTCGACGCCGATAGATGGCGCCAGCGTTCCACAGATATCTGCCCTCCGACATATATATATATATATATATATATATATATATATATATATACATACATACATATATACACTACAACTTTGAACTGGATTTGCGTGGATAAAAAATAAATTATTTTATTAATGATTGAAAAGTTGAATGAAATATATACAGGAGAGTTGTAGCTAATATAACAAATTGAACGATAGGCTAACATTTAAATTGCATACAAATCTTTTTTTATACTATTTATACGAGTCATGAACAAAAAACCAAAATGTAGAATGATGTACAATATGAAACATTAATAAAGTTAATGTGTAATCTTGCATTATTTCCACAATTTGAATTATGAGTTTTGATGTGTGTCCTTAAGTTTTCATTTACCAGATGTTCCTGTAACAATATTGCGCTACCTATAAAAACATTATGCTAATCACATGTAAGTGGGCGGAGGAAAGAGGAGTTCACACCATTACCGCCCTACATTATTGGCCCGATAAAAACTTTGCCTCGTTTGAAATTATAATTTCGGAGACAGTAGACTTTTTATATGCCGCAATCGAAACTAAAAGCAAACTTAAAAATAAATTGTCACTGGAGACAATATAAAAATGACATGTTAAAATTATTTATACGATATTTATCTAATAAGTTTCGAATATAATCTGTAAGTCGAACGCTGTTACTCCGCCAATACAATATGTATTGGCTTAAATTTTATTTAATTAGATAGATTATATGTCCCATACAACGTGGGTGCAAATCTTATAATCAAATAACAAGAATTGTAAGAAAGAATCAAGGTTCATGGCCAGCTTCAATGTCTCTCAAAATGTGTATAGAAATATTTATTACACAATTAACAGCCCTTCGAGGACATATCGTAGGATGGAAGGTTTTACTACCGTCTCTATCTAAATAAATATTATTTTTATTATACCAAAATATCTCTTAATTATTTCATAATTGTCTTAAAAAAGGACACGCTTAAGCTCCGTCCGGCGTGGCTAATTAAATTCTTGTCAAGTCTTCGTTGGCACCCCTCTTCACTAAGCCTGATTTCTAGTTTCTTTTAAACTCCACAACTTGTGTTTTAATTTAATTATGAATATTATAATTTTCGCTTCGGGGCTCACTCTGCACGCAAATTGGCAAAGTTTATTATTTATTGTCCTGATCCGTTATAAAGTCGAGGCGACCGCGACGATATGGTGGTATCTTCCGTGCGCTCCGTAAATAATTGAAATTTTCATATTAAATATTTAATTTTATTACCCAGTTTGTTTGGGTAATAAATTTATTGCTATTACACTGCATTAATTTGAAAATTATGAATATTCATGATAGGTGTTATTTGCCTTTAAACTTTTCGGTCTCGTATATATTAAAACCTTAGCTTTTTTATACATACAAAAATTTTGGAAGAATTTATGATGATAAAACATTATCTTCAACCTCAGCACATATTTGGAAAGTCAACATTTAATCTTTATTTTTTAAACAATTTTTAACTCGTTTTAAAAGTATTACAATAAATTTCATGTTATACTCACAAACTATTATTATTGTTCTAAATGTTTGTTTAATATAAATTCAAATTAATTTTAGATTGCACACTAAACACTTGTTTCTACTTAATTGTGGTTAGTGATGACATATTTTAATTTACATGCCACAGAATCCTTAATTGATTGCAATAGCGTTTTTATGATTTCAATTATATCTGGTGATTTAAACTATCTTTATATATATTCTTTTTATTGCTATCGCGGGTTAGCATTTCACTGTGATTTCACCTGATGGTAAGTGATCTTAGACTGTATAGTTTAAGATGAAAAGTACGTCTTTACAGATTTCAATAAATTCTCATACACGTCTATCCCTGTGTTTCCATTGTAATTAGATCAAGACCAGTCCAATATTTATATTATTTTATTAATAATGCCTAATTAATTCACGTTGACTACATAGGTGATGGTCTCATTTTATTAAATGTCGATGTAAAATAAATTATCCAAACATTTTAACCAAAAGAAATCCGGTGTCATTAAAAACAATCGAAGAAAAAAGTAGAATAATAATTTCATACTCTTGTATTTCTATCTTACAATAGTTATTATGCTTATTTTTGAAGCCGGTTTCTGACACACAGACTTTCTAATTATTAATATCCGTTCGTATGTAATAATTTATATATTATGGTTTTCAATTTTAATAAGTAACGAAAAGAATTTGGAATGTATTTCAAAGTAGTTAGTTTCTTTCGTAGCAAAAGTTGACGCTGTCGAGGTAAGCGTCTAGAGTTTATACAACTCATGGATTTATACGGGCCACCCGGAGAGTTCTAAATCTATATTTTTTCCTTTTTCTTTCCAACATGATACATTTCGAGTTTCCAGTCATTTGAAATTCAAATTTGCTACTCTCAAAATATAAGTAGGTGTCATTTCTTTAGCAGACGTTAGTTCTACAATATTTTGTTAGTTACTATACTTATTTAACTAGATTTTGTCTGCAAATTTCGCCGTTTTATGTCTATGCGTTTTAAATTTGCTGACAGATTTATGCTTGGTTGTTTTTTTAATCTAACCTAATTAACTAATGGTAACTGATACAGTGTAAGATAATTACAGCTTACTTTTGAAAGAAATATTTTACCTTTTACTTGCCTCTAGAGCGATAAACATTTCTTTACTTATTGAATCCGAATCCTCCCTAATATACACAAATTAGAGAATTAAAAGTGCGTGCGTACAAATTACCCATGTCAGAAGTGAAACTTTTTAGGCAAACAAATATTAAAATCTTGTTTATATTTATACAAATCTAAAACTTTACATTTCCGAGACTTAGAGGGAGGCAATTGAACTCCCACCTCCTCGGCTGGCAACGCATCGGCAGCTCCCCTAATGCTGCAGGTATCCATAGGCGGCGGTGATCACTTACCATGAGGTGACCCGCCAGCTCGTTTGTCTGTTGTAATTATAAAAAATCTTCAAAAACGAATTAGCACAAAAAACGCTGCACATCTTCGTGACGCTAATACGCGTTTCATCCGTAACAATTTATCATGCGCTTAAAGAAGTTTTAATTCTATATAGTTTCTTATACTTTTTTTTATATAATTTTATAAACATTGGTATATTAATGCAAAAGCGTATTAAATTTCTATTAATATATATAAAATTTTCTGGAATATGATAATACCGCCTCGTGAAATTTTCCCATTTGACTACATTTCCATTAAAGGTCACTTAGTATGGAAGACGTTAGCATAAAATAAAGTTTTTAACTCTCATTTATTTTTACAGGCATATTAACTATAGCAGGCTGCGGTTATGTAGAGTAAAAATCGAATGAAATCATTACCCTAACGGAACCAAAGTCGCCGGGTCTGCCTTTTTAAGTGTCGATGCATAGAACTTAAATGACGGTAGTTCCGACGGAGTTTTAAGAGAGCCCATTAGAGGCGAAGTTAGGGAATCTATACGCAAGCACTATTATACTGTCTTTCTAGCCTCTCAAAACCTCGAAGAGGTTTTTTCTTTTAATTTGACGCTTTTTGAACAATATCAGCTTTAATTTATTGTAACTAAAATCGACTACGCTTTGTTGTTTTATAATCTGATATTACTTACATACTTGGAATGTACCGTCATCATGGAGATTTCGATATATAGACAATACTATGTTGATCAGGGGAGCGTTGAGAAGTATATGTGGATTAAAACTGAGTGACAGAGTAGGAAATGGTGTGATAAGAGAACATTGTGGTATAAAAGAAAATGTAATGACTAAAATTGAGAAAGGTATCCTTGGATGGTTTGGGCATGTAGAGGGAATGAATGAAAGGAGACTGACAAAAAGGATTTATGAGTCAAGAGTAAATGCGAAAGTTGGAAGGGGAAGACCAAGGCGAACATTCCTGGACCAAATCCAGGACATTTTAATTAAGGGCCAAGTCAAGACTACTCTAAACCGACGTACTTGTATGAAAGGTTTAATGAGAATGAAAGAAGCTAAGGAGATATGCAAGAATCGTGGCTACTGGAAGGATGTTGTCTTTGCCTACCCCTATGGGAATGAGGCGTGATGCTGTATTTATGTACTATGTTAATTCTTATAAATTCAGCTGTTTGCTGCAGGAAGTGTTGTTAATTCGATTACACCGTTTCGACTTTTATTTTAATAATATCTCTAAAGGTGATATTTTGAAATTAAAATTGATTAAGCAATTTCACATTTTAAGGTTTTAAACAGCAGGTAACAACAACAAAATCTTAAAAAAAGGTTTTTCTGGGTTAATGCTGCAGCATGCTATATTATATATACTCGTATTTATTTATTCAAACGGAATTGAAAACTTTGTTTCATTACAATTTTTCCTAATAAAATAACCGCGGATATTTAAAATTCTTTGTAGTGGTTTTAATAAAGAAAACTTTATACCACGGAAGTCGTTAATAGGTGGAATTAGGAAATAAGTAAATCTTACTTTACCGCCTTAAACATTACAAGAATTGTTACTTTTTACTACTCGGTTTACATAAAAAGAAAACACGAGAGGGTGAAACTGTTGTTTTTAAATTAATGTATAATTCTGACTGTTAAATATAGTGTATTGACAACCTTTAACAGTTTATTTAAATGAATTCACTGTAAAACTGAGTAAATATTTGATCTGTTGGGCATTGGGTGCTTGATGCTCGATTTTGTTCATTAGTTTAGAATTCCAATTTAAAAATTATTTGTTCAAATAGGCCTTTTTAGCACTATTGAATAGTCAAATATAGTTTCTTTTACACACTAATTCTAATGTATAACTGATAATAGTTATAAAGAACAACTTAAAATTTAAAGTTACAAGGATTCTTTCCCTGTCCTGAGATGTGCCCACAACAAAATTTAAGTATAGTATTTTCACTTTACTGTAAATAGTGCGACCTTGCATACATTGAAAAATAGCAATCTAGCAATATTATATTATTGATGTGAGGGTTAAAGTAGAGGATGTGAAACGAAATAGGTGTTTTTATTTCAATAAGTAATCGAAAAGCGTACTAGTGTTGGTATTTGGCTCCCAGCCACGGCTAAAGATCCGGGACCCAATAATAAGCACCTGCAAGAAAGATGTGGTTAGAATTCCATTAGTAACTCAAAATACATGAAAGGCTGTATTTTATTACTTCCACGTAATATAAGAGAAATTATTTTGTTATATATTTAACAAGCTGACTCGCACTACTTTATCAGCGTACACTTAAGTGTTGAACTAGTACGGCGATATCTATTTGATGCTATTACTTGGTTCACATTAGAACTACTACTTAACGATCTCTTTGTTAAAAAGAAATGCAATATTTTTTTTATTATAAATTAAAACGAAACCTTTTCTTTCACGCTGGGTAGCCTTTACGCACTCCGATCAGACCTAAAATCTTATCGGGAGTGTGGGTCTCGCTGGTAAGCTAGAATACCCACTGAAACCCAGCGATGCCGTACACATCCCTTTGTGGAGCACCAGAGGACCGGTAGACGCAATCTACCCTGGTACTCTGGAAGCTTCCTCTGGGAAACTGAAGGAGGAAGCAGGAGAAGCACAAATCTTTGCCGCCTACCTCCGAACCTCCTGTGCCGTACTAAAGGAGCGTCCACGGCGTCCTCCCTTTGCGTCTCATGTGCCTCCTTCAGCGAAATAACAGTTTGGCAGAAGGAGACCACTGCCATCCATTCCTTTTAACTGGTGAGCATTGCGCCAATTATGCCCTCCTGCAAAAGGTCCCCACGCCGGTTATTCTGCCAGAATGTGCTCCACTGAATGAATTAGAATTAAACCCATCCTGCCCTAAAAATTTCATCTAAATCGGTTGATTAATTTCGGGGTGGATCGCAATTTGAACACGTATTAGTATTGTTATTGGTAACATCGAAAACGTGGTAATAGATTTCTCTGTTACGTATATCGAAACTGTTGTCGCTCAGCAATACAAAAATATGTTGATGCAAAAGTAAAATCAATTGTTATCGTATTTGAACAATAACAAGTAGTTACGTATAGTCACTTATTATATCATCATACATGCGTATAGCCGCCACAAACTGTGGTTGAACAAAACTTACCATTAATTCAATTACAGTTTGTTTCGTATTGTTTGCGATAGGACTGTATCAGTTTTTGCTGAATAAGGGATGCTCATTCATTCTCGAAACTCGGCTAATTGCTTTTTGCATCGCTAATTTCCGTCTGATAAAAACTTCCGAAGTTTAAATTTTCAAACCCATTGCTATTTACCTTTTATTACTCCAATAGTTTATAGACGAGACATTTTGATTTTCATTTCAAGTAACGATTAATAATAATATATTAATACACATTATGTTGTATTTTTTTAAACTGCCTCATTGGTCTAGCGTTTAGCATGTTCTGACAAAAGGTCCTGGGTTCGAGTCCTGGGTCGGGCCTATTCAAATATCAATATTGAGTTTTCTATTAAGATTTTCTCAATATTTGCCCGAAGTTGGGATGTTGGCGGTGTAATCCACCCCCGTGCCTCGGAGAGCACGTTAAGCCGTCGGTCCTGCGCCTGATCTCTCTCCGGTCGTGTCAGATTCCCCCATCTCATCGGACTATGAGAGTGAAGGAATAGAGAGTGCACTTGTGTACTATGCCTGCCAATCCGCACTGGAGCAGCGTGGTGGGTCTATGCTCTAGGAACCCTCGCTCCTCGGAGTGAGGAGGTCTGTGCCCAGCAATGGGACGTTAATGGGCTGCCACTTACTTTTTTATGTTGTATTTTTACGACGGTTGAGCTTTGAAACGGGTATACAAAAAGACATTGTATTTTGTATGATAAGAAGCTATTTTCGGTATTATTACCCACGTTGGTCTCGATCATGTGGAATTATGGGAAATCTATCAGATCGAATCCAAACAGTTCTTAAATCTATCAAAACATACAGAAGATTTATATGCATATGTAAATATTTGATTAAACATGTTATAAGCCCTGTAAGAAGTTATTTAATTACAGATTCATATTTTTGGACACTTATTTATTTAGAGATTTTAAATATGAACGAGTAAAAAGTCGTGCTAAACTGTGTTTCACGAGAATTATTTGGATGTTACTAACCTTTTGCGACCGTAACACAGTTGAACATCCTAGATTCACAGACAGTAAGTCAGACTTATCAAGGCACATCTACCTTGGCCATTTATTTCCTTCTCACCCAAGATTCTATCGTATTTGCGATAGTGTCAAACTGGGCTGCATGCGAAAGTAACTTTTACCACATAACAAATGTATGTATTTATAAGGGCCTCGCTAGCGCATTGAATCCAATACTCGCTTCGCTAGCATAGGCCCTGGTTTCGATTCCCGGCAAAAAATATAGGAAATTTCTAGAGGCTTTGGTTGAGATAATAAACGATAATCTAATTTTAATTGAATGAAATAGTGAGTTGCATTTAAAGGACTGAGATTTACAGTCCCTCTGGCGTAATGGTGTGAATCTCTGCGATTTCTGAGATTCAAGCTTTAAATACCGGCAAGGAAAATTTAGGAAGATGAATTTTCCAAACTGTGCTTGCTGTCAAACAACAATTTTTGTGGTTACTTTGTAGAAACCATAAGGGGTAAATTATTGTTTACCTAATTAGCGCGATTCCATCTTAGTATCGTTACTATTTGGTGAGATTACAGTCAATCGCTTACCTGTCAGCAATAAAAAAAATGTAGAACGTTGCGCATCATAAAATTTAAAGAATAGATTCCTTTATTGCTTTAGTGCTGGAACGATTTATTCTGTGGAGGTCCATTCTTGAATTGCTTTCTATATCCTAGCATCATTTGAATCTTGCTCGTATATCCCTATTACGCCACAATTGAATTGCACATTGGTTCTTGCCAAGTTGTGGAAGCAATACATACTAAAATGTTGCCTTTCATTTCCTTCCACAATTTCAGTGAATCAGCATATTATTTTAATTTATATATGTATTTGTTTCAATTTACGTATTACTTCTAAAACATTTAGCTTTTTATGTAGCTATCAGTATATAATCCCAAGATTTTTTATTTTCTTCAAACTTACTTTGATTCATAACCTAAATATATATTTTTTTAATCAATAACCGTGAATTCTATTATCTGCAGTTAACTGTTATTGAAGTAAGTTACTGAAGCATTAAATTGATGGCGCCATACTTAAGTCCTAATTTTAAGGGAATTTAGAAAACAAGTAGTTGACAAAATGATCGAAATGAAAGAATTAGCAGATAAAACCGTGAATGAATGTTGGAATGAGATGGCGGGATGCATTAGACGTGTAGCAAAAGAAGTTTTTGGACAGTCAAAAGGTAAAAGAAAAATTGATAAAGAGACATGGTGGTGGAATAAGGAAGTACAACAGGCACTAAAAGATAAGAAAAATGCATTTAAAGAGTGGCAAAAAGTAGATGAAAGTAATCAAACCGATAAGCATAGTAAAATTACAAAGTATAACGAAACCAAACTAAAAGCTAAAAGAGCTGTGGCTATTGCAAGAGCCAATGCTCAAGAATCCTTATATAAAACACTTGAAAGTCCAGAAGGTACGCAAAAGATATATAAAATTTCAAAAGCAAGAGAAAAAAGAGGAAAAGATATAAATTACGTTAATTGTATAAAAGATAGTAAGGGGAAAGTATTGTCAGATAACGAAGAAATTAAAAAAAGATGGGAAAGATATTTTGAAAACCTAATGAATGAAGAGAATAATTGGAGTGGAGTGTTGGAAGATGTTCCATTGAATATGGGAGTTGTTAGAGAGATAGGCATAGAAGAAGTACAAAAGGCTGTCCAAAGTATGAGAAACGGTAAATCGGTTGGACCAGATGAGATACCAATAGAAGTGTGGAAGTTTCTGGATGTGGATGGATGGACGTGGCTGTCTTTGTTCTTCAATAAGTTGTTACAAGAAGAGGCGATCCCTGACGAATGGTGTATCAGTTCGCTGGTGCCTATTTTCAAAAACAAGGGTGATGTACAGGACTGTAACAGTTATAGAGGAATAAAGCTCATGTCACACAGCATGAAAGTATGGGAGAAGATTGTTGCTAGACGAATGAGAGAAGAGACGAATGTGACAGAGAATCAGTTTGGGTTCATGCCAGGACGTGGAACAACGGATGCCATATTCTCACTTCGCCAACTTTGCGAAAAGTACAAACGAGTACATAAGAACTTGCATATGGTGTTCGTTGATCTGGAGAAGGCATATGATAGGGTACCCCGTGAAGTCTTGTGGTGGGCTTTGAAAGAGAAAAGAGTGCCTGGGAAATACCTGCGTCTTATCCGTGCTATGTACGGTAGAGCAACTACATACGTTCGCTCCGCAGCCGGCGAAACTAACAAATTCAATGTGGGCGTAGGTTTGCATCAGGGATCGGCTTTAAGCCCTTTTTTGTTCCTCCTGGTAATGGATGCACTGACATCAAACATACAAGAGGAAGCACCCTGGTGCATGCTGTTTGCCGATGACATTGTGCTTGTTGGAGAGGATGGAGCTGAGGTACAGAGAAGGCTAGAAATATGGCAGGAAAAACTGGAAAACGCAGGGTTGAAGATCAATAGGACCAAAACAGAACATCTGTTCTGTGATTTCGGGGATCCATCCAGTTTTTCTTCGATTGTCTTAGATGGTGTTTCCCTTCGAGTCTGCTCAGATTTCCGTTACCTCGGCTCTATCTTCCAAAACGACGGCGGCATTGACCGAGATGTTACTAGCAGGATAAATGCAGGTTGGATGAAGTGGAGGCAGGTCTCGGGAACAATTTGCGATGCCAGAATGCCCCTTAAACTAAAGGGGAAGATTTATAAGACGATCGTAAGACCTGTCATCCTGTATGGATCAGAGTGCTGGGCCACCAAAGGGGAGAATGAAAGGAAATTGCATGCAGCGGAGATGCGAATGTTGAGATGGATGTGTGGAGTGACAAAATTGGATAAGATTAAGAATGAGTATATTAGAGGAAGTGTGAAAGTAGCACCAGTGACCGAGAAGTTAAGGAGTGGAAGGTTAGCCTGGTATGGACATGTAATGAGAAGGGAGGATAGCCATGTATGTAAGAGGGTTCTAAATATGATGGTAAGCGGCAGGGCCGGGAGAGGGCGACCAAAAAAAGTGTGGATGAATTGTGTGAAAGAGGATATGTGTATTAAGGGTGTGAATGTAGAAATGACAGCGGATAGAGTGAAGTGGCGAAAGGAAACATGCTGTGCCGACCCCACCTAGTGGGATAAGGGCAAGAAAACAACAACTTATAAAAAGGCAATAAACCCCAAAACTCACTTATGAACTCATTACATCTTCAAAAGTAGTCACACACACTACTGGGACCAGTTAGATAAATAGATAAATACTTTGTTGGACACACAATATTAGGAGAAAACAATTCAGAAAAACTTAAATAAAAATTTAGGAACCACAGCAAAATAAAATAAAAATTTAGCAATAAGCAATATTTTAATAGACAATCTCTGGGTAAAGGAAACTGTAAGTGAAGAAAGCAGGTGGCGTGACAAAAAAATAACAAGAAAACCAATAAAAAAACATATTTTTACTTATTACGAATGATTCGATAAATAGTGGGAGTGAAATCGTCGTTTAAAAGTATGAAGAGATTCAGACTGGTGTATGTCAAGTGGTAAGGAGGTCAATAGTCTTACTGATTAGGCTGTGAAGAAGCTCAAAAAACGTTCTTCTGGCTCATCGCCAAAAAATGAAAAGCGTTTTTTTTTTTCAATAATTTGGAGCAATAGAATTGAATAGAATAGAGTAAAGGAGGGAAAGGACATTTACTATAATATCAAAGCGATGTAGACATCGCATTGAAATAAACACACACTTTTTAATTTATTACTTCTGTAAATGCTCGCACTCGTGTATAAATAATATTCATGATATTTCAACGCATGTATAAAATATTTATAACTGATTGCAGTCATTAAACCCGTTATGGGAATAAACTTTGGTAAACGACGCGTGGAATTGTTATTACAAAGCAAACGCTTACGCTAAATTAACCAGCGCAGTTTGTAGCGATACTAAATCAAAGAACGTTGCCCTATCTAGCCGAGCACGTACTAGCAATCTGCGCTTGTTTTGATTTATATTGAAGGTGTTTCGAATTTGAAGTTGAATAAGTTAATATGATTACGAATTAATTACTGTATGTTCGGCCATAGACACGAGGTCCTGCGTTCAAGCCCCGGGTCGGCCCAAATCAAAAATGGATATTTCTAACAAGATTTTACACAATATTTGCCAGAAGTTGGAAAGTTGACGGTGTGCTCCACCCCGTGCCTCGGAGAGCATGTTAAGCCGTCAGTCCTGCGCCCGATCACGCTCTGGTCGTTTCGGATTGCCATCACATCTAACTTTGAGAGTGAAGGAATATAGAATGCACTTGTGTACTATGCCTGCCAACACGCAATGGAGCAGCGTGGTAGGTCTATGTTTTAATAACCCATTTTCCTATTAATACGGAGGCCCAGCTGTGGGACGTTAATAGGCTGCCAATTGATAGATGGCGCCAGCGTTCCACAGACTACCGCACTCAGACATGTATATAGTATAAATAAATCTTAAGTCAGCCAAAAACAAGACGAATTTAATTAACTAAAACAAAGTTAGAGAAAGAATGAACTAAATTATTGTGTGCATTCCCAAAACAATTATTTTACAGACTAAAGTATGTAAAATATATTTGTATTAAATCCTTTTTTTCTCTGTATTTTTCCTACCACAAATAGCTAATTGGCAACTTCTCATGTTTTATATAAGTCCTCTAATCAATATAGCAATAAGACCGCCTTTGAATGCTTATTGCCAATTATTGTTTAGTTTTAAATTTTAAAAAGTTGGTAGTTGGAAGGACAAGACCAAGGGGAACGTTTCTGGATCAAATCTAGGACATTTTAAATAAGGGCCAAGTCAAGATTACTTTAAACAGACGAACCTGTATGAAAGGTTTAATGAAAATGAAAGAAGCGAAGGAAATATGCAAGGATCGTGGCAAGTGGAAGTATGTTGTCTCTGCCTACCCCTGTGGGAATGAGGCGTGATGCTATGTAATGTATGTAATGTAAATTTAATAAATCATTTTTTGTTTTTGTATGTTTGTGTGCGATTACGTAAAATAAATAAATAACTGATATTTATTGCGTTACGACACCTTTCTCTGGAGAATTAAATAAATTATTGCTGTATACAACTGTCGTTAAATGTATGACTAATAATATCTATATTTTGTACATTTTATAAAGTATAATAATATTTATTTTTATTACTATAAAATACATATTTAATATTTCGATCTTGCGCTTTATGAAATTGCATTGTCTTATACTTTAGCTTATTTTATAATTGTACGCTTATTTATAGTAAGAAAACAATAACTTAAATACAACCTAAAAGTACCCGCATCCCTTGCACTTGTATAAATAGTAAGTGCATTAATGTTTGTAAGTCCCGTAGTTTGCAATTTGAAACACTTCCACGGGTTAGGATGTTTTCGCAATAATCCGCGCTAATTAGAGAACATAGCGGTTTCATCTTTACGAATCTAAATCGTAAGATATCGGTTTGGAGCTTAGCCCAGATTGTGTTTCGTTTAATCTAGGCTAATACGCTTCGAAAACGTAGACTTCGGAACGACAAATTCTCAGTCAAAACTCGCTTTGCTCGTTAATTGTCGAAGTTGGTTCCAGGTCCCCGGGCGTTGTGATATCAGCCGTATGCTGAATAAAGTTGCGCTAAAATTATCGTTTGTATTGCAATAAATTGCTCCAGCTTGATATCGGGAATAAATAACGCATTTAGCGTGACATCTCATAACTGGTTGATCAAGCTTTCTTATTAGGCATTGTTAACACATCTTAAGAGGAAAACTAAATTATATTTTTCATTCTAGACCTAAAGCTCGAAAAACGACAATACTCGTGTTTTACGAATGCCCAGGTCAAGAGAAAGAAATCCTTGTTTATTATTAAATGTCGGCGGTACACTATAAGAGTATACCGAAAGAAGCAAATAAAGCATTTCTTTGCGACAACGACCCACTTAGAACATGTAAACAAATTTGACCAAATGTTACGGGAAATTGTTTTTAATTATTATTTTTTTATGTCTAATTCTAAATGATTTAACCGATTTTGATGTCATTTATGTAATTTACTAATGGAACCTTTTTTTCGCTGGGGAATGCTTGTTAGACTATAGATATATGGGTGATAACAGTGATAGGCTCTGAAATATTGTGAGTTATTGAGTAATATAGAGGCAACACTTAAAAATACCAAAAATCATATTGTTACCTTTCAAACGCAGTTATTGTTATTCCAGTTGTTACTTATGATATAAAATCAATTATTTCAAAGGTAATTTACAAGAATATATGGTTGCAATGATAAAAGGACGCCTAGCAGGAGTGTAAATTCAGTTTAAAGTGAGTTTGTTTTACCACTTGCACTAATAAGCAAACAAAACAAAAATCAAAATACGTTTAATGAATATTTCTAATATTTATTTACCTTCTAGATGAAGTTGAGATATGAAATAATTGTTAAATGTTAAGTAGAAAATGAGGTACTTGAATATATGACTTTTGTTTCTAAAATATTATTTAAAAATGTGATTTACTTGTTTACAATTTCATGTAGGACATAATAAAGGAGGTCATACTTTGCTTTCTGCGAAAATAGATAGTTCATGTAATTACAGAATTTGTTGGTCTTATTAATTAAATCGTTAGGTCAATTCGAAATGTTTGCTATTTTATCCACGAATGTTATGTTTATGAAGTATCAACTTCCATCCCTGAGTGTGGGCCTCGCTGCCTGCACCAGGATATCCACTAAAACCCAGCGGGACCTTCTTCATTTAGGTGTTGGGATATATTCTGCTCTGGCGCCCCGGATGAATCCGACTTTAGGGTTTAGTTGAGTGATCCCCTCCGGGAAGAAGGAGTAGTGTCAGCCATAAGCTCCCTTTGCTTGTTTAGTGCCTCCTTCTGCAGGATGACAGCCTCGCAGAAGGAGGTCACTATTCTCCAACCTGACTTATCACCAATCATAGCGCTACTGCCAATCACAATGTTGGGGAGTGAGAGGTCACTCCTAATCAGTAGAGTCCAGATGTCTGCTGAAGCTCACTAACGGAACTTGACACAGCTTTAGTAAACCGTGACCAGCTGCTAAAATAATAACAAAAAATCATGTACATTTTAGTGTAACGTTTAGTATCTTAAAATTATACATCTATAATTTCCAATCTAAACCATTGTTGAATTGACTTGAACATAAAAAAGAAATAATAAAATGAGTCCAACCATTTGGAAGAAGTTTATCAAATAAACAAGTCTAACAATTTATATAGCTGGATGCATACATACACTTTGTTGCGTTATGATAAACGAAATCACGTTATGAATGGTAATTAATATACTCGAACCAATCACCAAGTAAATTATGCTTAATTAGTTTTTCTGATATTCAAAAGCGGCCTAATTAATTCAGCGATACTTTGTGCATATTCGTTTGATAATGTTTAATTATTGAACATCATCAAGTGAAAAAAAAATATTTGGGATGAATCCTATGTATATGTTGCATTTACACACCGTCATATAAACACACATATAACATTTATATGACAAATCTAATTGTTTATCGAGCAATGTAATTAATGAAAGCGTTCCCAATAACGTCTATGTAATTTACGAAATAATAACTTAGACTACTAATACTGTAGAAAATTGCCCTAGTTTAATTAATTTTGTCTTTTTTCGCCCAAATTATAAAAAGTGTGCTTAAAGCGATAAAGCTTTACCTACCAGTCAACCTCTCTGGTTCAATAAAAGTCGTTGAAAGGTGTGGAGTAAAATAACGAGTAATAACAAACGTATTAACAAAATATTACAGCAACAAGTTGTAATTCATTGACCTTTTATTAATTATTAAACATATTGATGTAATATTTTTATTCATTAACATTTTCCCTGTCCAATGTATCAGATATGATAAATAAAAACAATTACTTTCAACTTCAAAAACAATGTTTTTTTAGATTGTGTAGTTTAGCGATTATAAACGTAAATTGTACTTAGTAAATATTGCGCGTACAACTTTTTAAAACCATTTAACAATACTCAAGCTATGACACATGATTTTCATATTCAGAGGGAAACGTGACTCCGTTGTAGTGGATTTATTATGAATGTGTAAACACGTCGGCAAATGGAAATGAATGTGTGCACAGAAAATGTTTCTATTGATATAGTGTACGTTAACGTGTTGATATGTTTAACTGTAATATAAAACCATGAAACAACTAAGGAAATGCACAGAATTTAAATGCTTTTCTTTGCTATTTAGGTATCAATGAACGTATAGTGTTTAGAAGATTACGTCATTTATATGCCATATTATTATATCCAAGCATTTGGGTTTAGATATTTTATCACTAAGCACGATAAATTCTTCCTGTCCCATCAGTTGATTTAACACCAATAAATTATAAATATATTTTTAAGATTTCAATGCAATACTCGATGACCTCAGCAGAGCTTCTCAACAGGTGGGCCTAAAAATTAACATGGATAAGACGAAAGTTATATCCAACATCAATGTTCCTCTCCACCCAATCATCGTTGAGAACTCAGCACTCGAAATTGTTGACGAGTACACATACCTGGGACACATAGTCCAGCTAGGTAGGACCAATTTCGACAAAGAGGTTGACCCCCGAATCCAACTCGGTTGGGCAGCGTTCGGGAAATTACGGCAGATCTTTTCGTCCAATATCCATCAGTACCTGAAGACAAAGCTCTTCGAATAGTGCGTGTTGCCAGTGATGACTTACGGTTACGAAACGTGGTCGCTGACTATGGGCCTCATACAAAAGCTCTGAGCCACGCAGCGTACGATGGAGAGGGTTATGCTTGGAGTTTCTCTACGTGATAAAATCAGAAATTAGGAGATTCGTAGCAGAACCAAAGTCACCGACATAGCCTTACGAATCGCGTACCTGATGTGGCAATGGGCGGGGCACATAGTCCGACGGACCGATGGACGTTGGGGCCCGAAGGTCCTGGAGAGTCGACCCCGCACCTGGCGGTGCAGTGTAGACCCCCCACAAGGTGGACCGATGACATAAAGAGAATCGCCGGTAGCCGCTGAAGCCAGGCGGCGCAAGATCGGGCCTTGTGGGCATCATTTCGTGAGACCTATATCCAGCAGTGGACGTCCATGGTTGAAGCGATGACGACGACAAATTATAAATATGGTATCCAAAAATGATAACTGTAGTCGATAAATATGAATGTGATGTTTTTTCTTTCTTTTACTGAAAAGTTCTGTTAGGATAAACAATTTTGGATTTACGGATTACTACTTGTTTGTTTTCCAGCAACGATATGTATTACGTTTTTTTACTTAAGTAGTTTATACCGGGCATTAAAATATGTTGCAAATACAGTGCCGTTTAAAAAGAACGATCCACGCGATTCTTATTTGTTTTAATAACTTTCCTGATAAATGCAACATGTGCTTCGTATATACTAAGGTTTTGAAGTTTGTGTTATGCGACTTATGGGTAGCTACTAGAAAATGGATAATCATAAAATCTTTCGTGAGGATAGCATGCGAATTCCGCAGTTGTGAGTCAGATTTCGTGAATACTATTACATAATTGCTTTGAAAATCATCAAATTTAGAGATTATTGAAGTAAAGAGGCGATATATGTATGAGATATATAGCTATATTAAGTACTCAGGAAAAGCAATATAAATTCACGAAATTCATCATTGACTAAGAACATTCCATCGCCTTACATACATAAACGAAATTCATACTAGCTTTTATATTAAGGAAAACAACTTCACAGGGAATAGTATATGAGAATAAATTTGGAGCACCATTAGGCAAAATATTATTATCTTCACACGACCCAAAACAAGTGTAATTATGTGTTTGAATCGCGCAAGTTTGGAGTGTGTAATAACATTCTGGAGATTGTGAGAAGAAATATTATTGCCGTCGTTAAGGCACCCTTACTAGACGTTATGGTAATATTAACGTTTGTGTGTTCTTGGTCTAATTTAGAAATCTTTGTGTTAAGACGTCGTTACGGGTTAACTAGTTTTATAAATTAGCATAAAAAACTCTAATTTGAAATCTTAATCTACGGAATAGTTTATTGAATTGGCAGGTTGTTTAATTCGTTTATTAGAAATCCAGTGACAAATAATGTCATTATCAGTTCGGAGAGCTATTGTGGATCTTCAATAACAGTTATTCGACTGAAAAGAAATGTAAAAGTGGCTCCTAATTTTTTTAACACATAAAAACTAAATTTGACCGCTACTTTTATCCGCCACAGAGCCGATATACCCTTTACGATTTCTACACAGCATCGTACCGGAACACAAATCTCTTTGTTTGGAGGTACGTCTTTGCTGGTAGGGAGGTAACTAGCCACGGCCTAAGCCTCCCACCAGTCCAGACTCAGACAAATTAGAAAATACGATTTCTTACGTTCGTCCTACCGGGGATCGAACCCGGGATCTCTGCCAGCAAGGCGAGTATTCGCACCACTGCGCCAGCGAGGCCGTCATCTCGTACGTCATTGCTGGAAGACCAGGTTTACTAGTATATATCTCTCAATTAGTGCACTAAATTCTTTTATCTTATTGAAATGAAAGGTGGACTGGAAGTGGTTGATTTACAGTTATAAAGCCTTTTATATTTTACTTGGTTTAGATTAAATAAATTAACTCAACTGGTCAGGTTTCCACTACTGTATGTAGATCTCTTTCAAAGATTGCCTAAATATATGACGCTGTGGCGTTGTAACCGATATTTACAGAAGTATAACAGATAGATAATAGTTTTGGATGCAAATATACTATATATTTCTCTTGCATATTTTTACAGTTGGAAAAAAAGTTTAAAAATACTAACACCATCTCTATGGTAAAAATCAATATTTGTCAGAAATAAGCAATGGCAAAATTAGTCACAACAGTAGGTTTGTATAATTAAATATCATGTTTAGGATACAGAATATTCCTGAGACAGCACTCTTTAGCGAGACGTTTGCATATGAATACCAGCTCTCATTAAAATAACAAAGATCACGTCTCCTGCAGAGTTACTCAATTAATCATTGTGTTTACTGATTAACATTCGCATTCAGACAACTTATCTAGTTAGCGGATTTACATCCAGATGGAATATCTAAGTTGTTCCGCGATTCTTGAGCTCCGATTGTCGAGAGTTTCAGTTTGTACGTGACGTACTTACTGTTTGCTCTTAAACCGTTTTATACTAAGTATAAATGGTAATAGTATCTCAGCTTAAAAACTATTTCACAAAAGTATATAATAGTACAAAGTGTAAGTCATAATTATCTCACTAAAAACCCTTTAAGTGACTACAATAGTTGGACGTAGGGCCCACTGGTGATAATATTTTATTCTTTATCTATTTAGCGATAAGACCGCCTCTTGTACTTTCATTACTCTTATATTTAAGTTTATTTCATTGTATATTATTATTGGTCTCTGCTCATCTATTCTAACTGCCTCATTGGTCTATTGGTTAGCATGTTCTATTACAGACATGAGGTCCTGGGTTTAAATCCCGAGTCCAATTCAAAATCGATATTGAGTTTTCTATTATGATTTTCTCAATATTTGCCCTAAGTTGGTAAGTTGGCAGTGTTCTACACCCTTGTGCCTCGGAGAGCACGTTAAGGCGTCGTTCCTGCGCCTGATCTCTCTCTGATCGTGTCAGATTCTCGTCACATCGGACTACGAGAGTGAAGGAATAGAGAGTGCACTTGTGTACTATGCCTGTCAATCCACAGTGGAGTAGCGTGGTGGGTCTATACTCTAAATACCCTCAATAATATGATTGAGGATGCCTGTGCCCAGCAGTGGGATGTTAACGGGCTGCTACTTACTAATTTAATTATCTAAGTTTCGTAAGTCATTTACGGTTTAAAGTCTAAATGTTGCGGTAAAAAAACCACCTGTAAAATTAAATATACTCACTCACTAGATAGTAGTTCTGGTTCTAAAATATCTATAACCTTATGTGTTAATATTATATATATATATATATATATATATATATATATATATATATATATATATATATAAATTCGGAAGAGCACACGT